>BSBN01002281.1:0-168029 GCA_027924645.1 Cunninghamia lanceolata
GGGTTTAGCGAACTTAGACCCACCCCTAAGTGTGGGGGTGGGCATATTTAGGGAATTGAGAGATAGAGGGATGATAGAGGTAGGGAGATAAAGGTTTAGGGTTAGGGTTTAGGACAAATAGAAAGAGATAGAGAGAGTTAGAAAGAGATAGCTAGAGAGAGAGAAAGAGTGTGAAATAGTAGAAAAGAGGATGATAAATAACATTTTAGCTAGTTTAGAACGTGCTCGTGTTATAACACAAGCGCATTCTGAATTAGTTAAAATGATATCTAATGGCCTGCAAAAAGGCATGCCACGTGATTTTTAGTGCACATGTTCTATTTTATTCTCCATTTTGTGCTTTTACCAACATTGAAAGAGACTTTTCATGATTTTGAGGTTCTCCCATCATTGGTTGACAAATTGATGCACTTTTTGTTCTTGTTTCGATGCACAAGATTCCAATTACATGTTTTAAATTCAAATTTGATATTGGAAAGCATTTTTTCATGTTTGAGAGATTGCAACACTAGATTGAATAAATTAACTAGTTTCTTGTTTTACATTGACAAAAAAAATGTAATTTTGCATGTTTTATATTATAACTTGATAAACTATCAGATGTTTTTTTGTGTTCTTTTGACCATTGTTTTAGAGTGATATATAATTCAATACAATCGTAAGGAAATGAGTGAAAATACTAACACCGGAGGAGCGTGAAGCTGAGAATGCAAAGAAAAGAGAATGGATGAGACAACTTCATGACAATAAGAAATTGAACTTCACAAATGAAGGTGAACTGTCTTTGTCGATTGAATTAGATGATGAATCAATGAAGAGAGAAGGAATTGGAGAAAAAATGGGAACAACTGAAAAACTTTTGTGCAAGTTAGAAATCAAATATGGGATAACTTGAAGGTATGTCATCTTTTCCATCTCAATTCGATAATGTAGAAAATGTTCAATCTCCAATTGAAAATTATGACACATTTGTAAATGCTGTAGTAGATGATACACCAATTGATCAAGTGTTTAGTGATCAAAATTTATCTTGTGAATCAAGTTTGCCACTGGGAACACCTCATAGAATTTTGTGTAAAAATCCTAAGGTTTTGATTGAAATTTATGAGAATATTCTAAAACCAATGTTGATAATATTCGCAAACGTACTTGTAGAAGAAATGTGAATAAGATATGAAACATGTTTTTCAAAACATAAGTGAAATCAGCAGATGTCAGTCATTTTTTGATATGGTGAAAAAATCTAAAGTTTAGGCCAATCATGAAGATTCTTGGCCTAAGACATCAAGTGCTAATAGTGAAAAATCTATTGTAAGAAATCTAGTCAATGCATATCAAAACATTGGTTCCACCTCATGCACCAAGATAGTAATGCTACAACGATGTGCCATTACATCAACTATTGTGAACTCAATCAAACAAAGAAATATCACTTGATTAGAAAAACAAGTCAAGCACTAAAGATAAATAGAAACTTTGGTGGCATGAACAATTAAGGACCTGAATAGAAATGAACTATGGACATTTTTCGTAGACTCCCATAGAAAGATAAAGCCATAGTTGAAGCCTTAAAATCCCTAATTGAGGAGTTTTGGTCTAATAACACAAGAGTATCTCCCAATCAAAGGGATGTTGTAAGAAGGAGAATTGGTTGTCAAAATTGTGAGCCACATCCAAAACATTTTTAAGATATGACTCCAACACAATTTTTCTCTAAATTTGTAGCTAGTTATCCTCAAATTCAAATTAGTCAAAGGTATTTTGAAATGGAAGAACCTTTTTATGCCAAGATAAATCACACACGCACAACTTCTTGTTGTAGAGTTCACATGGAATTTTTCTATGCATTATGGATGTTTATCGACAAATATGTGTATCTTTGCATAATAACAATGTTTTGTAGAAGTGTATGATATAGGCTCCACCTAAATCGGCAAGAGATTTCATTTTAAGCATTTTTTGTGAAATGGTAGATGGACAAATGTTTTATAAGACATCCTGTTTGGATGGAACATATGATAGTTGCTATGGTTTGCAACATTTGAGAACTTGTGTACACATGGAGAGTGCACATGCATTGGAAATGAATTAGTACCTTATAGAAAATATAAGAGAGTGGTATATAGTCTAAAAGATGGTAAAGAAACAAAAAATGTGTGAATTCGTTAGTGAAGAAATACTAGTATCTACATTTATGCCTTTTTTCCAAGAAAAGATGGTTTATGAGTATGCAAGGCATATGCATAGAGCTTGATGGTTGGACTTGCAATTCAATTTATGCAAGGACACATTTCCTCTTCACATGATTGTGTCAATTGTTGACTTTGTAGAGAATTATACACGACAACCACAAAATGAGGTTCAATTACAATTCTGCAACTCTACCTCAAGTTGCTATATTTGTGCATATAACATTCATTCATGCACCTGATAGTACAAAGGAAGATAGAAAGATATTGAGAGAGTATCATTTTTATATT
The DNA here is from genome assembly GCA_027924645.1 of Cunninghamia lanceolata. NCBI lineage: Eukaryota > Viridiplantae > Streptophyta > Pinopsida > Cupressales > Cupressaceae > Cunninghamia > Cunninghamia lanceolata. The sequence goes on from BSBN01002281.1 coordinate 2,481, forward strand.
AGTGATGATCGCACACATTCTATAGAGTTTGTGCAAGGTTGCTTTTAGATTTTCTATGGTTATTTGAGTAGTAGGAACATCATGTTTGATCCACATATCATATGGTTAGATAATTGTGCATCACAATTATGAATTCATGAATGTTCTATTGGTTGAGTAGGATGCATATATTCAATGGTGTTCAACATATATGGAATTTCTCTAAGGTTGGGCATGGAAAAGGGAACATGATGGTGTTGGAGCATGTATTAATAAAAGTGCCTTAGCATGAGAAGAGTTGAAGTACAAGGATAGTGCAAAGTTGACAAATGCAACATCCATCATCAAATGGTGCAACTCTATAATGGGTCCAGATAATGAAGGTAAGTCTACAGTTCATAGACTTCTTTTTGTTGATAGAAAAAGCTAACATTACAAAATATGAAGATTGTTATATAGTGACAGGATTGAGTGAGTTCCACTCTTTTAGAAGTTCAAATGCAGCTTCATGGACTATTTATTTGAGATAGATGGTGTGTTTTTTGCTCATCATGTTCGTATTTTTCTTAGAATGATTGTGAGTCAAAAGAATGGGTCGATGAATGGCATGCTAGATATTTAAGCACACTTCTGATGCATCAACTTTCCAGGAGCACTACAACTCGTGCAAATGGAATCATTGATTGACTTTGACCACATTTCAGATCTAGTTAAACTAGGTAATATGTTAATGAAAATTATTATTTATTTTAGATCATGATGTAGTATTTTTTAATCATTTACTGAATTTTAATTTTTTTTGTGCAATTTATTGTAGGACATGTATATGCAGTTATTTTGAATGAAGATAATGATGAGGGAACAAATGTGTTGAGGCAAGAAAGAAATTGACAACCCCTGCCATAAATGGAGAAAACAATTGGGTATCCTATAGGATCAGTGGTTGTTACTGGAACATAGCTTAGAAAGTATCTAATGAAGAAGTCTGATGTGTGGTTGTTTCGAGGACTTTGACACACATATGAAGATTCTTCTTATTTCTAACCTTGTTGTGGCATCAAACATTCATTTGATAAAATATTGGGGTAGACCGTTGAATAGAAACTTGTGGAAAGTTCACGAGTCTAACCATGAAGCAATACTTGACACCATAAAGGGGTAGATTAGATCCAAATGGTTCATTAGATTGAATCAATGGAATGCTAGAAAAGTATGTTATTTTTTCTTTTCTATACTCATTTCACCTTCTATATTTTTGACATTTTCTTACCTTCTTATATGCACTCCTTGGTCCTAGTTGATTAGCTTCGTTTCATTATATAGCTCTCCTTGTTCGTGTTTGGTGAGTTGATTTGATCAAACTAAGTCAAGTGTTTTGATTGAACTCAAATTTTAAGCGTTAAGATATTTCAAACAATAGGGGTGTGTGAAAAATATCACTGCTTTTGAGCTTATGAATAGCAACATTGCTACAAATAACAGAGTATGTGGTTTAAGTCAACCAATGGGCAACCCAAAGATTGTACTATGGGGAGGTATTTTGATGGTATTGTGTCATTTCATCACGTTGGTGTACTCATTTTAGCTAAATAGTGCAATTGCATTTACATGCAGGATTTGAGTATGATGGAGGTAGGCATAATCCTTATGTAGTTGGTTTTGGAAGGAAAGTAAGGTCGGTTTCATGATTATTTCATGATTTAATGTTCTTTGGAGTCAATTTGATGATTGTTCATTCACTTGAAGGGTCATTCCATTATGTTTTCTTGAAGGGTCTTTTTTGCTTGAAAGGGTCATGCCATTATGTCCTTTGGAGTCAACTTGATGATTGTTCTCATTTTTGTTGTAGGCCCTAAGGTTTTGAAGGTTTCATAGTACCAATGGTGGCATTCTTGGCCAAAATATCCTCTATCAAGCTTGGGAGCATCCATTGGTTCTTCATGCATCATAATGACAGGGCTTCTTTGAAAGATTGTTTCATCATGTTACATTATGGTTTCATTCATGGAAACCAAAGTTGCAAATTGCACATCAAACTTATCTTTGCATCATGGCTTTGTCATATCCTATGAGGAGATTAAGACCATAATATCATGATGTTACTATGAGTTTTAATGACAAGGATTCCATCTTACAAACCCTCATGTGTTTCTTCACATTTGCTGCTAAGAATTGATAGCAGTGGTAAGGACAACCTTAATTTATGCCCTACAAACACACTAGATCAAGTGAGAACATCTTTATAGTAGGTCTACTAGAAAAGGCGCTAGGACTGAATTTTGCATTCGACATCTCTTGGGGCCAAACGGACAGTGCCAACATGTCCAGTGGGAAGGTAAATGATAGGGGAGGTGTCTTTTTGATGATGAAGCCTCCTGGTCATTTTCAGCTACATTAGATGGAGATAGTCTCTTAAGAGTCCTAAGACAAAAAGGTATCAAACTTTGGACCGACTGTTCTATCAAACTATGACACCTAGGGAACATCTTCTTTGCATGTATAGTGGATGTCAGGTCCACCTACAAATACCTACCTTGGATTTTTAAAATAAATTTCATTTGCATGTGGTGGCAAGGAACACATTGCTCTAAATGCTTCAGTTTCATGCAGTGGAAAGGTGCTAGGAGTGAAATTTTACATTCTTCTCATCATGGGGGCCCAATGAACTACAACAAAATGTCAAGGTGGGTGGGTAAAACCTTGGGGAGGTATATTTTCATGCACCAGGTGCCCCAGACATTTTGAGCTCTAGGCTACTAATAAAGTCAATTGAGATCCCTGAGAACAAAAAATACCAAACTTTGACATAGCGGTCCTTGGAATCCGTGACACCTGGGAATGTTCCATCCAGACCTATATGTGAATGTGGTCTATCCACAATAACCTCTCTTAGCTTTTGTCAACTCCAATCTGTTTGACCGTGTTGAAATTAAACACATTCTTGCAAAATGCTTCAGTGGCATTGAACACAACCTTTCTAGGAGCCATATTTGTTTTTTCTCATCATGGGGCCCAACAGATAGCACCAACACATTGGGGTGGGTGGGTAAACCCTAGGGGAGGTCTCTTTTCATGCGCAAAGTACCCTAAACATTCCAGGTTGCAGGCTATAGACAAAGTCACTTGAGATCCCTGAGAGCAAAAATTGCTAAACTTTGATGAAGAGGTTCTTTTAATTCATGGCCCCTAGGAATGTTTCGTCTAGACCTATAGGTGCACATGGGGTTCATCCACAATAACCTCTCTCAATTTTTTCAACTCCAATATGTTTGACCCTGCTGAAATTAAATGCATTCTTGCAAAATGCTTTAGGGGCATTCATAACAACCTTGCCAGGAGTCATATTTTAAGTCTTCTCATCATGGGGCCCCACAGAGTATGCCAACATGTCAAGGTGGGTGGGTAAATTTTGGGGGAGATATTTTTTCATGCACCAAGTGCCCTGACATTCTGGGCTGGAGGCTACCCGACAAAGTCATGTTTATGGACTTTGTTGATAGCCTACAGCCTAGAATGTCTGGGGCACTTGGCGCATGAAAAGAGACCTCACCTAGTGTTTATCCACCCACCTTGATATGTTGTCACATTCTGTTGCTCCCCACGATGAGCAGAATGAAAAATATGGCTCCTGGCAAGGTTGTGCTTAATACCATTGAAGCAATTTTGCAAGAATGCGCTTAATTTTGAATCACGGTCAAATGGGATTGGAGTTGACAAAAAATGAGAGAGTTTATATGGGTGGACCCCATATGCACCTGTAGGTCTAGATAAAACATTCCCAGGTGCCACGAATTTCAGGAACTGCTCCGTCAAAGTTTGACAATTTTTTGCTCTTAGGGATCTCAAGTGACTTTATCGGTAGCCTGCAACTCAGAACGTCTGGGGCACTTGACATACAAAAAGAGACATACCCTAGGGTTTACCACCCACTCCAATGTGTTGGAATAGTTCCTTAGGCCCCATGAGAAGCAGAAAAAAATATGGCTCCTGGCAAGGTTGTGCTGAATGCCACTGAAGCATTTTGCAAGAATGCATTTAATTTTAGCATAGTTAAACAAATTGGAGTTGAAAAAAAGGAGATAGGTTATTGTGGATGGAACCCACATGCAAATGTACTTCTAAATGAAAAATTCCTAGGTGCAGTGAATTCTAAGAACCACTCCATCAAAATTTTGACAGTTTTTTGGTCTCAGGGATCTCAAGTGACTTTGTCGGTAGCTTGTAGCTTGGAATGTCTGGGGCACTTGGCACCTAAAAAGAGACCTCCCTAGGGTTTACCCACCCACACCGACATGTTGGTGCAGTCCGTTGGGCCCCATAATGAGCAAAAAGAAAAATTGCACTTCTATCACCTTCCCACTGCATGAAATTAAAGCATTTTGGAACAATGCGTTCCTTGCCACTACAAGTAGACGGAATTGACTTAAAAAAACCAAGGTAGGTATTTGTAGGTGGACCTAACATCCACCTATGCATGCAAAGAAGATGTTCCTAGTGTCACAGTTTGATGGAACAACCGGTCCAAAGTTTGACACCATTTTTGTCTTAGGGCTCTTAGAGATTGTCTCCGTCTAATGTAGATAAGAACGACTAGGAGGCTTCACCACTGAAAAGACACCTCCCCTAGCATTTACCCACCCACCTAGACATGTTGGTGCCATCCATTTGGCCCTAGGAGATGTTGAATGCAAAAATTTAGTCCTAGAACTTTTCTAGTAGATTGAAACTAAACTAAAAGCTATGTTGTAATCTCCATTTTAAGGCATTTCCTCTACTCTCCTTAGGTTGATATGGTGTTCCCACTTCATCCAATGTGTTGTAGGGCATTAATAAAAGGTTCAAATAGTCTTGAAGATGATGAACCCATTCCAATCCATGTTAGCATATGAAAAATGTAAAATATATGATCATGTTAGCACAAGAAAATTGTAATAATGGTATTAGATAACATCATGTAAAACAACAAAATACAATATTGTAAGAACGTGTATCTAGTGTTTAAGTAGACAAAATACAATGGAAAAACACACCTTAAAGAATGTGCTAAAAACATCACATGAAATGGTTACCAAAATATGGGTTTATGATGATTTTCAGAAAAAATGGAAGGATTTGCCATTGTTTTGACTATTGTAGCTATGGTAGAAGTTTCAAAATGGATTACATTTCATATTTTCAAACTTACATTGTGGTTTTAGGGTCTTCCATGCATATTTGATTAATGTTTGTGTGTAAGGATATTACCTATTGCTACTAGGGTTCGTGTTTTTAGTATTACATCGTGGGCTTGCCTTTTTCTAATGAATCCATGAAGTTATCCTATTGTGTTAGTCAGTTAGATCACTAATGAAAGCATTATGGGGATACTAGGAGGGTGTCATGAGTGGAGGGTAACCTTGTTGAGCATCTAAAACCTTCATTATCACTATCAAAAGCATACAAAATTGTGCAGTCCTAAGATTGTAGCAATAACAAGAAGATGTCTTATTCATAAGAAAAGACCCTGGTTTTCATCAACAATGTTCTCCCTATGTCTCTCTCCCTATGTGTTAAAGTACATTGGTCACTAATGTAGGTGCATAGAATGTGGGTAAGAATTTCATCTTTTGTTTTCAAATTACAAAAGGAATAGCATAAAGAACAAGATTTCAAATGAAAAGTTCGATGAATAATTTGTATAAAAAAACATTATTATTTTATGTCCAAAATGAACACCACCACTAATAAAAGAACCACTCACCTAAGTCAATGCATGTTTTGGGGTGTTGTATCACATGTATACTTGTTGTAAGCACATATACAACTTGTAGTGGTTTATTGTCACATGTTGTAAGCCATGTATGTGAAGATGAAAACATAGTTGATCCATTTGCATGAGAAAGTAAGGGATTTTAACATGTATTGATGACATGAGCAGCACTACTGCATATTCTTAAGTGTTGTGAATATGCATCTTATTATTTCATCATGTTGTGGTTCATTGTAGCATGAATCACTTATTGTAAGCATGTACAATATAACATGTTATGCACATCACAAATGAAGGAATGTTGTAACTCCAACACAAGATGACATAAACATGTGGGAAATGGGGGAAATGTTGTCTCATGGAATGCAATGATTGAAAGATATGCACAAAATGGATTTTTTCATAAGGCTTCAAAGAAACTTTCAAGCAAATACAATTCGCAGGTGTAAATCCAAATTCCACAACCTTATCCAAGCATCCTCCTATAGAACACACCTAGATACTGAGAGGGGGTGAATCAATATCCAAACAAATCTCAAATCGTTCAAATCAGATTAAAACTTAAACTTTACAGCATTAACATAAACATAAAAGATCCACACAATGCACAACAACACATAACACCAGATATATGTGGAAAACCCCAAAAGGGGAAAAACCACAGTGAGGATTAGCTCACAATATATGAAGCTCACTGCTAAAAAAATACAACTTTGTTTTATGGCTACAACCCAAGGAAGCTACGACTCCCTGAAGAAAGGTTTTAGAGTCACTCCAAGGAAGCTACAACTCCCTCCTGACTTTGTTTTAAGGCTACAACCCAAGGAAGCAACTACTATTAAGAAAAAGTGTCTCAACCTTGCAACTTTGAAAGGTTACTATTCTTCCCAGTTTTGGTCTTTTTCGAATACCCTTTATCTTGAAGAATGATCTAGAACTTTCAAAATTTACAAAAGGGCTAAAAATAGCAAGCCTTAGTATTTTTAGTAACCTTACATTTGACCTTAGATTGACCTAAAATTTTACCAGAAGGTGTGGAAAAACTATGTAAACATCTTGGGTGAGTTTCGACTGAAGATCATAATTGGATTGCGAGATATTAAAAAGTTTTTGTTTTTGAAACTGTCAAAAAAAGTTTCAAACTCAATTTTGAGGCACTTAGAGGTCCCTAAACACTCTAAAAATTGTCATAACAAAGAAGTTAGTTACAACATGATAGATATCTTCATGAGATTTCTAACACATCAAATAGTTCGTAAATTAGACACTCGGATCAAAAGTTATGGCCTCTAGAAGTTAGACCTCCTATTTTTAGGAAATGTAAAAACATGTTGGACACATAAAAGAGTTGTAAAGGGGAGAGTTACACATGTTGGTGTGTGTTTTGGCATATCACAAGGAATCTTTGATTGGAGATAATTTGGGCACCACTTTTGGGTGGTTTTAGCTCATGGTTTTGTAATTACCTTTGATGGTTTATTGTATTGTATCTCCTATATATCAAGAACTTGAGATGAAGGTTGTGTGTAATAGTCTTATAAATGTTAAGTTACCTCCTAGATCTTTGGTTGGTTATATTCCTATGAAAGCTTGCTCTACAAGTATATTGTAATCTTCTTGATTCCTAAATAATATATTGGGCGTCTTTGGAGTGGGGTCTTTTACCTGAAAGGGTTTTCCCCACATATATCTTGTGTTGTGAGTTTTGCATTTTGATGTTGTTATTACCTTTCTATTAATGTGCATCTAATAACATGTAATTGTAAAAGTTAAAATTTGCATAAATCTTTCCTCAGTAGATCAGTGTAGGAAGCATTTCCGCATACCTTGCTTCCTTTAGTTGTTATCTGTAAGCACAAAAATCATGCACAGCCTCCAGGAGGACCCCTATGATGATTCAAATCCTTTTCATGTACATGTAAGCATGAAATAATGTCCTTTAAGTAGCAAACCTCTTGATGATGTGTCCTCTTTCTTGTCTTGTGTTGTTTCTTCTTTGTCAATTTCTCTCCTCCCCATTTGCGACACTTTTTGACACTTGTCGACTTGCATTTTCTAAGCTTTTGACTTGCTCCTAAGCCTTGTGTGTGTCTTGTAGGTGAGTTTTCACCTTTCCCTATGTTTTTCATCCTATACACCTCCTAGAAGCCTTCTAGAGGTCTCCTATCCATCTCCACTTCAATTTTTACTTTCCCCTAACCAATCCAAATCTCCCCCTATTATTTCCTGATCTCCCCCGGGAGATCCTACAGGTGCAAGTGGAGATTTGGATTCTTGCACATGACTGACCTGTTTCTGGAGGCGGAACCCCTCCTTTTCTTCTCGTCTTTTATCTCCCAACCTGTTTGTCTGCAAAAGATCCTATCTAGCCCGGATCTCCCCTGGCTGACCCATGGTCGCTCAGGGGTGACCCCACTGGCAAAAGGAGTGACCCTGCCATTTTTCTAGCCATAGAAACACTCAGGTTTCTCACTTATTTTTTCTCCATTTTTCTTCCAGTTTGCATGGTTTTTGATGCCTAATATAGAGTTAACTATTTCATGCGCCCACACATGTAGAATTAGCTCTATTTGATCTCAAATTAACTCTTCAATCAATCTCATGCATTCCCTCACCTCTATTTCCTCTTTAGTGATAAGCTATAATTGATTTATCACTCCATAGTTAGCTGAGTTCACTAGGTAATCGACCTTGTTAACTCCCCAATCAATCCTTGTTAACTCATTAATCAAATGAGTTAACTTCTCAATCAATCCCGTTCCTCAAACCTATAAATACCTCCCTTCCTCAAGCACAAAGAGAGGCAAATTCATTGTGAACACAACTCTTGCCAATTTTTGCTCTCCAACTTAGCATTCAAATGCTCTTATAGGACGAAGGTGCATTTTTCTTTATTTTTTCAATCAAGCTACGTTACGCTGCTTCATTCTATGCCATTGTGCTCAACCAAAGCTCTCATTGAGTTCATACAAGCTTCATCAAAGCTTCTTTTTGCTTCTTTATGTCGTTTTGTCATCAAAAGGATCTCCCGCTGGTTCAAAAGGACTCGAGGTTGCCAATATTAAGGATTTATGAGGGTAGTGGAGTCACACAAATCTTCATTTCTCTTAGGTTCCTTCATTGTTTTATTCAATTAATAGTAATTAGAAAACCAAATTTGCTCTTGGGAATAGTAAAACATTGTTTTTTCCTTGATAATTAGATCTTTCATGTTAGATTAGTTGTTTTCATATTTCTAGAACTTGATTATTAGAAGAAGCATTTTCATTTCTTAGATTAGATTACTTCTAAATCATCGAAAACCCAAAAAACATAGATTAACTTTGCATCAGAAGAATCATATTAGATTGCATACATATTTCCCTTTCATAGATTAAAAGTACTTATTATTTCTAAAACACTAAAAAAGCATAGAAAAATGTTTTGCATATCATTTAGTTTACATGCATATAGAAGCACCTAGAATAGACAAAATAACAAACCCTCGATACTGTCATGAGGTAACCATGGTTAAATGATCTAAAAAAACCCTCGATGCCATCACAAGGTAAAAACAAGTCAAAACAAAGTCAAACCCTAGGTCAAACTAAACCCTAGGTCAAAACCCTATATCTAGTTAAGGTTAGCAATCACACAACTACCTCTATCTTGGCTCATGAATGTGCCTAGGAGTGAGAGGAGAGTGGGTGAGGGCAAGGCTTAAATTTGACAGTTGTATAGTTGTATTTAAGTATTTTTGCTATAAAATACAATCAAAATTTTAAACAGAATGTATCATATGAAAGGAGAGATTTTGGACAAACTGTCAAAATTTATATAGGATTATGATGATTTATATATTTGATTTTTATATGATTTACTTATACTAAAGAATGTCATAGTATTTGAAGGGCACCATTGAATAGAAAACTGCAATAAAAAATTGCTTGATAGGCAAAGTTGACTGTCAAATTTAAGCCTTTGGGTGAGGGCTATCCGTGATGAGATCCAAGGGATCCATCCAAGACCACAACAAGAAACATTTGTTCTACCACAAGGAGACCCATTCATCCTCTTATTGTTAGAAGAAACTAGAGAACACTAGATACAACAAGAACTCGTCCAACGCTTGCAATGACAAGAGGACATAAATGAGCAGAATCGTTTACCCACATAGAGGTGGAGAACAAAAACTAGTGACCCTTCAGGTCATAGGGTCATCTCAACTACAACTTCAATCGAGCGAAACATTCAACTAAGCACACAACAACAAAGGCCACAGTATTTGCAGACCCCTCTCTGCGAAGTCCATCTCTCCAATGAGCTAGACCCCTACTATGTCTCACCTCCTCTCGACTAGTTACTTCCATGTGAGCAAGAGTGACGTGGTGGATCACCTCATGGCAAGGAGGGAAGGGTCTGTGTGCATGCCGAAATCTGACCCGACAACCCCAGGCAACTGGAGTCACGATTTTGAGCATACATATTTTGGTGAACCTGACGTGAATTACAAAATCTTTTAGTTTTGTAGTTTCTGTTCCCATTTCAAACATTTCAAAATAGTTAACAGAAACTTCAAAGCATTCTTTCACTGATCTGTGTAGCCGCTTCAGCGTCTATTGCTTATGCCATCATCCATTCCATTTATTCTGTGGTGTCTATGGCACCCTCGAATATGATGGAACCTAACTTAAACCAAGGGAACATTCCCTCAAGAGAACCAAAAACTCCCTCATTTGAGAGGTATGTGCCTCTGCATCCTGATGCGCTAGTCACCAACTGTAATGACTATGAAGATTCCAATTATGAACAAGATCAAAGAGAATCTAGGCATTCTCTATCTTTCAACAACCTAGCTTGGGAAAACAACCAGGCCATACCAAATGTACCACATAAAGAAAGAAGGATAAAGTAGGAGATACACTGACCTGAACAACCTTCCACACGTACATTGATTACTCATCTTGATGATGAAGTTAAATGATTGGAAAAACATCTGCAAGAAGCCAAAGACGCTTAGGAGGCATTCAGGATTGCCTTGCAAGAAGAACAAAGGGAAAACATTGCGCACAAAGAAGCATATCACCATGAAAATACTCGACGAGAACATCCTTGAAATGAAGAAACACTTAGAGATACTACTCCTGTAGATCTAATTGTAACTCTAGTGCAGAGAATTAGAATCTTGGAAGCAGAGCAAGCTGCTCCAGAAAGAAGGCAAAAGTCTCATGAACAGGACCAGGGGGCATCACAAAATCCCCCTACCTCAATTACTATTCACATAATACTAGCAATGATACATGTCTAAATGGGAATCCTCCACTTTAGAACACTCAAACAAATCCAATAATAGGTTACCAAAACCCACCTACAGGGTTATTACTATCAACCCCACAATCTCAAAGTGCCTTTCTAGGGACATATCTTGAGTATTTGAAAGAACCTTTAGACCAAAGCATAAGAAGCGTGTAACTACCTCGGCCACTGCCAGATCTCCAAAAGTTCAAAGGAGAAGGAGATCTAAATTCCCACAATAAAGCCTACACCACGGCCATAAGAGAACTCCTCCCTTGGGATGGGGTTGTAGCAAAAATATTTCCAAAAAAATCTTGAAGGCATTGCTTTGGATTGGTATTATCATCTCCTAGAATCTTCAATCCATTCATTAAGATAGATAATTGAAGAGTTTTTCATGGCATTTGACATGAACAAACTCATTAAAACATGGATTAGAGAGTTCCTCACAATGAAACAAGAGCCAAATGAATCTGTAGCCCACTTTGTCATCCGATGGAGACAAGTCCTTTATTCTTCAACTAGTGCTCTGAACATGGACCACCATAAACTGTCTGACCTCTTTTTGCATGCCCTTAACAAGGACATGAGGGAAGATGTTCAAAAATTGCCATATAAATCCTATGAAGAGGCATTGGAAAGTGCTTTGAGGATTGACCAAGCTGGGATCGATAGTGGTAGAAAAATCTATGGGTCAAACGGAAAGCTAATAAAGGAAGACATAGGAAACAATTTCTCTATCATTAAAATCCTTAAAAATAATAGGAGTGCAACCACAGACAGGGTGACAGATCAACCCCCAATCAAGAAGATAAAAGATGATTATAATGGGAGAGATTACTATCCTCCTAACGTAAATGCCATAGACTGACCTAGAAACAATAGGTACTACCCTTGAGACAGATATCAAGGTTGGAACCACAATAGAAATGGGAACAAAAATGATGGAAAGTACAAGAGACTCCTATACAAGTTCAATCAATTTTGTTCTTTTCATAGAACAAGGGGGTACAACACAGAATCCTATAGAGAATCTAATAGATTCATAGCAAGATTGCTAGAAGACCAACAACATTTATTCATAGAAATGTTCTTAAACCCACAAGAGGTTATGCCAGATAAAAAAGATACAAGACAAAATCATGCTCCAATAGCACCACAAAATGCAAACATGAGAATTTATCAGGACTCGTTCCCTGTGCATAAAGACACAGAAACAACAAACCAAAACAAGATGACTGAGAGTAGTAACCCCGAAATCCCACCGCAATTAGGACAAAAAGGAGAATCTAGGATGATGGGATTAGTCGAGATTATGCACAATGAAGAAGAAGAGGAGAGCCATGAGGATGAAAATGAGCAAATACCAACATATGAAGGTATCATCTCGGTAGTAGAACCAATACCACCTCCAATCAGACCTTATGAGCTCATAGAAGACTTAAAGAAAACATATGCTCACATTTCATTCATTGATTTATTGAGGAAGTCCCTTTCACATCGCTCAGCATTGCTAAAGGCAATAGGTTTAAAATACCTTGACCAAAATACACCACTGCCTAGTGAGCAAATCAATCATGTGTACTACCATCTCAATCCGCCAAACTCAAAACTCAAAGATCCAGGGTTTTTCTTTGACTTACAACAGATGCCTTCTGAGGCAGAGTTAACAAAAAAAGGGGACCCTACACTATATCTTCAAGTGTGGATCTATGATATGCGCATCAAATGAACATTAAGTGATGATGGGGCTGCAGTGAATATAGTTCCTTTCTCCCTATTAGAGAGGATGGGCTATGGACACACAAATATCATTGCCTCACGAGATACTCTAAGCGAATATGCTAATTTAAAGGTAGCCACCATAGGTAAAATTACCCTTCCGGTAACTTTGGGACCCAAAACCATTCCAACCACTTTCTATGTCATAGATAAGGACATGAGATATAACTTGATTCGTGGAAGGCCATGGATACATAGAATGAAGGCTGTGCCATCCACATTGTTTCAAGAAGCTCAATTTTTACACTTAGGGAAAGCATATGTCGCAAAGGGAGATCCAGAACCTTTCAGTATGTTAAAACCCAACATGCCAAACAAGCGTATAGGTATCCCCACAGATTACAAACTTCCTACCAACAAGTTAACTGTCCCTAATCCTACACCTTAGACCATATGTATCAAATGAATGGAAATCCTAGAAAAGACTATAAACGTTGCAGAGATCAAAACTTTAGAGAATGAGCCATTACCAAAACAAAAGGAAACGATCCCTAAAGAAAAGATGATTGAGATCATAGAATTAATTGAACAGGATGGACCACTCCAATTCCCTCTAGAGGTACTCATGATCAACTTCTGAGAGGCCTACAAACTCTTCCCTTGCATAAGGGAGAAGCCTCATAGAACTGAAGGACTGGTCTTTCAAACCAATACATTATATCTAAGATATGCAGACCCAAATGCTTTCTCAAACATCAAGGAAGACATGACAGAAAGTTACACTCCACTATCACCACTAAGTGAATCGTGTGTCCCTAAGACACCAAAAGAAATAGAATCATATGAGCCTCTCACACCAACAGAGGATTCACATCAACTAGTAATACCCATGGAAGAGGCCCATTCTATTGATAATGAATCAACCAATGCTATAGGAATGCTACCTAGGATGTTTGTGGTATCACAACTACAAGAAAAACCAGCCACGTCTGCCTCGGTTCAATCAAATGAACTTGGTGAATGGGAAGCACCTCTAGTATAAATAAAAATGGTTGAAAGACTTCCTGATGAAGATGAATAAATCAAAGGTATCTTTCATAGAGAATGGAAGATGAGAGTGACGGTTGGTGTTGACAACCCTGTCATTTTCAAATTACCAAAAAGTTACATCGGATATGCCATGGACTTAAGACCATAACCAAATGGGAGGACAAGTATAAGCTTTGTCCCTCCTGATGAGTAAAGGGAGCGACAAACTCCCCTAGAGTTATTCCAACTTTTGTAAAGAATCCAAGACAAACCAGATGTGAAGATCTATATGCAAGAATAGTTCAACCTATTAGTAGAGCTATTGAATTGTGACGGAGTCATGTATTGGACTCCTTCTCATTAGCAAGCCTTTTGAGACTTACTTTGTCTCACAATTCCAAGAAAAACCATTGAGTTGGTAGGAATAGATTCAAATGACAAACTCTACAGAATAGGAGAACTTGTCTTGAGAAGAGGTAGCACAAAAAATAAAAAAAGAAGACGAAAAAGAGCTTTTTTAGAAGATTGGAAAGGGCCTTACATGATCAAAGAAGATGTTAGAAACCGTGCCTATCTCTTGTGCACAATGGAGGGAGAGGAATTTGGTGAAACAGTCAATGCCTTTCACCTCAAGAAATATTATGTCTAAAAACACCAAAAAAAAAACATAAAAAACATAAAAATACAAAATTTTTTTATAAAAAATCAAAATTAAAAAAAAAAATTTGTTTCTTGCATTTCTACATCAGTCTATTCATCTTGCATTAATATTTGTGACTTGCTCTTGTATTATTTTCTCTTTAGTAAGGAGTCTAATGTTGCCAAGATATATGTCATCCTTTCAGGATGTAGAGAATTCCCATTTTCACTTTCACCATTATCCCCCTTCATTCCCAATGATTCTAATCAAAGCCTAGATCTTAGCTTTACACTGATCCTAGTTTTATGATTCAAGATGTTAGGTCTAAACAAAGTCAGTATTCAAACCTACAGTGTTCAAAGGAAGCTTGGAAGTAGACCTTCCCAATTTTTCCCTAGTATTAGAGAAGTCCAACCAGATTACAAAAACTTTAGGTGGTGCTCAGCCCCTCATCTTTCTTGGCCAAAAACATCAGGAAGATCAAAACTCTGAAGGAAGCAATCTAAGATTCGGGTGAATAAAAAAATGAGTGATCAAAATAAGAGAGTCAAAAAGTGAGAATTGAGAGATCAAAGCATTACATATCAAAGTTCCAAAAAGCATTCATTTCTTGAAAAGTCAAAAATCCAAAAAAATGAGAAAAATCAAGTGAGGAAAATACAAAAAAAAAGTAAAAAAGAAAAAAAAGAGATACAAAAAAAAGAGTGAAAGAGAGAAGATTGCTGAATGTTCGTACTCTTGGGTGGAGATCAGTCTAAGCTCGAAGCCTCAAGGGTGACATTCTAATAGAGAAAGAGAGGTACAAAGCATACACACACACACACTAGCTGAGAAAAACCAAAGACTATAGTAGTCTCTAGGATCATATTCTACTGAGGGACCCTTGTTGTTTCCCATTTATTCTTTAGCCCGGGTCTACCTTTCTTCCCATCTATGATCTAAGTCTAGCGAGCACCAATAAAATTTTCTACTTGTCTAAGTTGAAAGCTTGTCAGCTTGTCTTATCTAGATTAGGACCAGTGTTTATCCTTTAGCAAAGCCCAAAATTTGAAATGCTCCATTTTCATTCCCACTCCCCACTTGAGTTTCCCTAAATCCTATCTCACAGCCTTTATTAGGTCTCTTATATCAGGACAACTCATAATCCCCTGAATCAAAAATCATATTTTAAGAGTAGTCACATTGTTTGTTCCACATTGCATTCATGCCAAAAATTAGAAAAAGAGTCTCAAAGAAATAAAGTCAAATGTCATATCTCATGACATTCCGTAGAAATAAATGTTTCATTTCAGCATTTCTTGCATTCTTGCATTATCATATCATGAACTGCATCTCATATATATGTCACAAAAAAATTACAAAAATATGTCATTGTTATCATACTTGCATCATTAAAAGAGTTGAAAAGGTCAAACATAATCAAAAAGTTCCCAAGCCTCCAAACATGCAGAAGAGATGAGTACAAGAGCGATAGGCAAAAACCATAAAAGGATAAACTTTCATAGATACTTCCAAAGTTTACATACACAAGAGTATCAAATAGCTTTGACACAATGCTCTCAAGAGAAGTAGAGGCTTCCCATGCAAGGGGGGAATGATTTCAAGAAACAAAGTCAAGGGCAGTTCCCTCCAATAGAACCCTCAGGACTTCAGCTCCTCTGTCTACAAATACCACTCGTCACTCCATGAGACCTATGAGAGTGAGGTGCTCTACTGTGAGCATGTGACTATGAAGGTCTTGTAAGGCTAGGATCACGATGTCCAACATTAATGTGAGCCATCTCTCAGAGTACTTGATTCTCACCCTTAAGGGTGTCAACTTGGGTCTTCAACTCTATATTTATCTGGCATCCATGATAGATAGGAGCAAAAATGTCAGTGTGTCACCTCGCAATAGGGGGCACACTAGGATCATCTAAAAGTTGATCAGGAGTCTATTGGAAACAAGGCAGATAACTGAGAGGGGGGGTGAATCAGTTATCTTAAATAATTGAACTTTATTTTCTTCTTTAACAATAGTGCAGTATCATAACATATAAGCATAAATGAACATGAGAGAAGAAATGAAATCAACACACATAACACAAGGATTTTTATGTGGAAAACCCTATTAAGGGAAAAACCACGGGGCGACTAACCCAAGATTGTATTCTCTGTTAAAAGAATAAAAGTATAAAATGGTACTTGCCAATTAGGGCTCACTGCCTGAGCACACTGCTCACAAGAGGTTCATTGCCTACAAGAGACTCAGTGTCTACAAAGTTAAGGAAGGTAACTAGGTGTTTGAACTGATTAGAGGCATCCACATATGCTGAGGTTCAGTTCCAATTAGGCTCAATATACTGATCTACTGCACTTCATTCTTCCTCTATTTTAGTGCTGCTATTCTGTCACATACCGGACTTGTATTCTTGCTTCCACACTTATCTCTACCTTTCCTCACACACTATACCACATGACATACTACTTCACATCAAAATCCATTTGGTATATATATCTGCACCAAGGATTTCAACGTCTTTCTAGTCGGCATCCGGAATACTCAAGATTTTTCCAAACTCTAGTCTGTCGATTGAATCCATGCTTACTAAGTGATCCGTATCAAAAAGATAGTTATAGAAGTCATCAATCATGTTGGCCAACCATGAATGATCCCTCAAGAAGCTTGATCACCATCAATTTCTCATCCGGATTAAGGTCTGATGCTCTATCGGTTAGTTCTTGCTCAGTCTGCTCTGCCTGTCAAGAACCCAACACTTAGGTGCTCATATCTTTTCACTCTTTCATTCTCAGAGGCTCAATCTCTAGAATATGGTAGTCATGGTACTCCTCTTGACTTCCCCAAGTTTGCACTTTACTGAGATACATCCTCTGAGAGATCCGGACCTGACTATCAGACCTTACTGCATGCTCTGTTCTTTCTCACCAGACCAAAATACTCTTCAATCTGACTTCCGGTATAGACATACAATGTGCTACGGATGAGTGGGATGGACTTTGTTGCCATCAATGACAACACTCATGAAGCCACACAATGTTTCTTGCCAATAGAGTCATCCTAGTGAAGGGAGAAACTAATCCAACATTAATCTCACGGACAAAGTTGCTCCACTCTCTGATGCTACCTAAAAGAGTAAATCAAGAGAAGCACAAGTTAGTTCCCATGAAAATAGAAAGGACAAATGTACAAAAAGAAAATAGATTAAACTTACGTGGATCACCAAGCTGCCAATTAGGGTCAGAATTGTCGCATCACCTCATCCAAGTGAGGAGGTTGAGGAACAATAGGAGGACCCTCAGGGATATTAGGAGCATTGTCTAAATCATCAACATCATCAAAATCTTCATCCTCAGGAAGGATCTCGTTTGACGAATCATCATCATCTAGAATGTAGTCCTCATCAGTAGATTCTGAGTCCATAGTCACAATGAGAGATCCAGAAGGAGTTCCTCTCTGTCCTCTCTATCCTCGTCTTGAAGCTCTAGTAATAAAGACTCCAGGAGTCAAAGAAGTCTAAATGACTATCCTCTATTCAATCTCACCCATCTCTTGAACTGTCCTGTAGCATGTGGACACTGGGGACATGTCCTCAGGAATGTCCTCGCTAAACTGCTATGAAACACGATCAACCCGATGGGCCTCAACTAGACCATTATGGTCTAAAAGCTTGGATACTTTGTAACAGTGCTCCATAACCTCGCCATCATAGGCCCAAGACCCCTCCATGTCACGATAAGGATTAAAGATCATGTCCTCATCAGTAAGAGTAGAAACAATGGGTAAAGAAGCATCAAAGTGACCAACATGCATCCACCTCGCTGCTCTTTATAAACATTTATCTGGAAGCGGAATGAGCTTCTGATAGGGCCTCATGTGCTCAAATATCTATGTCATGATCAAAGAAGAGTGGCTAAAAGCTAGAGCCCCTTGCCATGAAATTTGATAGAAGTCTCTATAAACCATGGCCAAGATGTCTGGTCCCCAAGCATAAACTATGCCCTCCTCGATATCATGAATGATGGGTGCCCAACACCATCTCAGACGAGCCGAGGCTTTGTCTCCCGACAGCCTCGATGCAATCAAACCAATGAGGAATCTCCTCAAAAGAGGGATGAGAAGGTGTGGCACAGATGTGAGTTGGACTCCTGTCTAATCCCCAGGGTGATTAACCCCCATGAACATAGCCCAAGAAGCCTTATCCTCAAAGGACTTGTTGACTAGAAGAACTAAAGGCTATCCTCTCACAAGAACCCTGAGTATATGATACACATCATAAATAGTGATGGTCCACTCTCCAGAGATCTGTGGGAACCTAAATGCATTTTTGTCTACATCCCAGTAGGTCAGAATGTCACAGCATATACGAGATACATGATGAATCATAGGCACATGACAAACTCTAGCTAGACCTGCCCTCTTCAAAATAATGTGATCCTCAGTACTCAACGAAGCAAACATCCCTGAGAGCCATCTCTGCTCTCGGCAGGTATTCCATCGGATACGCATGTCCTGCAAAATCATAAGAGAACTCTAGATTAGATCTCGTAAACTCGTAAAAATCACTAAAAATCATAAAATTGTAGAAAAGACCTTACACAAAAAAGCATATAACCCTCAAAATTGCAATAAATAGGCGAATACAATAATCAAAACATGTCAAATCAGAGTGAAACAAGCATTAAACAACATAAAAATTCAGTCAAAATCAACCTAACAAGGTCACCCCTAGGCAACCTAGGTGTTTTTTCGGATCTCCCCCGGGTGACCCTATTGTTTTGAAGGATCTCCCTTGGATGACCCTACCTAGCATAAGGGGTGACCCTAGAGGAAGATCCCTCAACCAAAAACTACTCTAAAAACTTCATTTTTCAGTCAATTTCATAAAATGAAAAACCAATCTTGCTCTAAACGACGAGACAAATACAATGCAACAGAGAAAATCATCAAAACAAACAATCTCAAGAGATTTTTCACAAAATTGAAATTTGGGTTTAGAGAAGGGTTTTTCATTGATTGCATACATGATTCTTCATGGCTGAAGAAGAGATATCCATCTTTGCGATCTCCTCGACGATACCTTTCTAATGACTGCTCACATGAACAATTCCGTCGCTGTTTCGTTCCAATCTCACAATTTGACTTTCTTTGTTTGCCCTTAGTTTAGTTTCATTTATGCATTTTTAGATTAGTTCTTTTCTTTTATGCATCTCTTTCATGCATCATTTTGCGTGCTTTCATCCCTACAGGTTCAAACCAACAAAGGCAAACAATTAGTCCAACTCGAACGATCCATGGTAAGTTCATCAGTTTAGTTTTCATTATTCGTTTTGGTATATTTAAATGCCAGACTAATACTAGTTTTTAGGTACAAATTGCGGGAAAATTGACAACAGGTAAGGCCTTGTTTGGGAATGGTACCTACCTTTCATGTAGACTACCATCCCCAAGGGTGCAAATATGTAAGCACAAAAATCATGCACAGCCTCCACGAGGACCCCTATGATGATTCAAATCCTTTCCACATACATGTAAGCATGAAATAATGTCCTTTAAGCAGAAAACCTCTTGATGATGTGTCCTCTCTCTTGTCTTGTGTTGTTTCTTCTTTGTCGATTTCTCTCTCTCCCTGTTTGCGATGCTTTTCGACACTTGTTGCGACACTTGTCAACTTGCATTTTCTGAGCTTTCAACATTGCTCCTAAGCCTTGTGATTATCTTGTAGGTGAGTTTTCACCTTTCCCTATGTTTTTCATCCTATGCACCTCCTAGAAGCCTTCTAGAGGTCTTCCTATCCATCTCCCACTTTTGATTTTTAGTTTCACCTAACCAATCCAAATCTCCCCCTATTATTTCCAGATCTCCCTTGGGAGATCCTGCAGGTGCAAGTGGAGATTTAGATTCTTGCACATGACTGACCTATTTTCAGAGGCAGAACCCCTCCTTTTCTTCTCTTCTTTCATCTCCCAACCTATTTGTAATCAACCTTGTTAGCTGAGTTCACTGGGTAATCAACCTTGTTAACTCCCCAATCAATCCTTGTTAACTCATTAATCAAATGAGTTAACTTCTCAATCAATCCCATTCCTCAAATATATAAATACCCCCTCCCTCAAGCACAAAGAGAGGCAAATTCATTATGCACACAGCTCTTGCAAGTTTTTTCTCTCCAACTTAGCATTCAAATGCTCTTATAGGATGAAGGTGCCTTTTGATTTATTTGTTCAATCAAGCAATGTTACACTACTTCATTCTATGCCATTGTACTCAACTAAAGCTCTCATTGAGTTCATACAAGCTTCATCAAATCTTCTTTTTGCTACCTTGTGTCATGTTGTCGTGAAGAGGATTTCCCGTTACTTCTAAAGGACTCGAGGTTGCCAATATCAAGGTTTTCTGAGGGTAGTGGAGTCACACAAATATTCATTTATCTTAGGTTCCTTCATTTAGTTTTCATGCATATAGAAGCACCTTGAATAGACAAAATAGAAAACCCTCGATACCATCATGAGGTAACCATGGTTAAACAATCCAAACAAACCCTCGATACCATCACGAGGTAAGAACAAGTCAAAACAAAGTCAAACCCTAGGTCAAAACCGTAGATCTAGTTAAGGTTATCAATTACATAGCTACCTCTATCTTGGCTCATGAATGTGCCTAGGAGAGAGAGGAGAGTGGGTGAGGGATATCTATGACGAGATCCAAGAGATCCATCCAAGACCACAACAAGAAACATTTGTTCTACCACAAGGAGACCCATTTGTCCTCTTATTGTTAGAAAAAACTAGACAATGCTAGATAGAACAAGACCTCATCCAATGCATGCAAAGATAAGAGGACATAAATGAATAGAACCATTTACCCACACAGAGGTGTAATCTAAGAAACCCCAACAGGAGAACATAAACTAGTAACCCTTTGGGTCATAGGTTTATCTCAACTACAACTTCAATCGAGTGAAAGATTCAACTAAGCACACAACAACAAAGGCTATAGTACTTGTCCACCCCTCTTTGCGAAGTCTTGCTCTCCAATGAACTAGTCCCCTGCCATGTCTTGCCTCCTCTCGACTAGCTACTTCCAAGTGAGCGAGACTGACGTGGCAGATCACCCTGTGGCAAGGAGGGAAGGGTCCGTGTGTGCGCTAAAATCTGACCTGACAATCTGATGCAACTGGAGTCATGATTTTGAGCGTACAGTATCAGAGTTTAATCAACTTTGGTTCTAGTTGTTGGGTAGAGGGTTTTTTGAGCTAATCTTAATTTGAGTGGGAGCCTATGTAGAGGATTTTGAAATCTTTGTTGCAAGAAAGAGATGGCGAGCACATCTAGGAGGTTTGAGATAGAGAAGTTTAATGGCAATAATTTTTAGTTGTGGAAATTCAAAATGGAGGACATGCTTGTAGATTAGGATTTATGGGATACCATATCTAGTACAAAACCAACGGCAATGTCTCAAGAAGATTAGGATCTCAAAGATCAAAAAACTAAGGATTTGATAAGACTCTATTTGGCTGATTCAGTGCTCCTGAATATCCATGAAGAGAAGACTGCAAAGGATCTTTGGAAGAAGCTTGGAGATGTTTATTAGGTTAAATCCCTGGTGAACAAGTTATTCATGAGAAATAAATTGTATTCTCTAAGGATGGAAGATGGAGGATCTGTCGCTGATCACCTGAATACATTCAATATGCTTGTTTCCCAGTTGACCTCTGTTGGTGTCAAGATGGAGGAGGATCGATGCATGACATTACTGTGTTCCTTACTAGATTCATGGGATCACCTTGTTATGCCCATTGGGAGCAACACTACCACCTTCAAGATGGATGAAGTGGTTTCTTCACTATTGTCTCAAGAGATGCAAAGAAAGTCTTCTGAATCGACAAAGGAGGCTCTTGTGGTTCATGGTAGATCTAAAGAGAAGGGAAAGAAAAAGGATAAGAAGGAAGAAAAAGGAAGATCCAAATCCTGTGGGAGATCTAAGTCTCCTAGAAAGTACAAGGCCTTGTGTTGGAACTGTGGCAAACCTGGTCACTTCCATAAGGAGTGCAAGGAGGAGAAAAAGAAAAAGAAGAATTATGATTCAGATTTTGACAAGTCCTCTCAGGATGAAGGAGAAGCATTTATCTCTACCTTGGAAATGCATGCACCTAAGAATGTGTGGATTAATGAATCTGGTGCATCTTTTCACATGACCTCACATCGGGGTTGGTTTTAGAAGTATGAAGAATATGATGGTGGAAAGGTGTACTTGGGTGATAATTCTCACCTGAAGATTGTTGGCCTTAGAAGAGCCTTGATTTGATTCCTTGATGGACGAGTGAATGGAATCAATGGTGTTCTGCATATCCCTAGTTTGGTACATAAACTTCTTTCTGTAAGTAAGTTGAATGATGTGGGTGTGCATGTTGTTTTCTCAAATGGAGGATGCAAGATGACTAGAGGATCTATGGTGTTGGCTAAGGGTGTTTGGATTGGCACTTTGTTTTAGCTTGATGCATGCACATTTATGTGAAATAGTGCCTCTATTTCAAAGAAGAGAGCTTTAGAGTCTTCATCCTCACCATTGGAACTAGCAGTGATGAGGACTATTGCATCTACTTCTAATGGTTGTGCTTTCTATGTACCTAAGGGTGCTCATTCTATGGAGATAAAACTTCCAACTGAGAAGACAATGTTATGGCACCAAAGGCTTGGTCACATTGGTGAAAAGGGTTTGAGTACCCTGTAAAATAAAATTCTTGTTGAGGGTATGAATGACTATAATCTTGAGTTCAATTTGTGTGAACATTGCATTTATGGAAAACAAAACTGTGTTTAGTTTTATTCCAGTTCTCACAAATCTTTTGAGGTGTTGGACTTGGTTCATTCTGATGTGTTTGGTCCTGTTAATGTTCCTTTGATTTCAAAATCTATTTACTTTGTTTCATTCATTGATGTTTATAGTAGAAGGACATGGGTGTATTTCCTTAGAAGCAAATCTGAAGTCTTTAGTAGATTCAAAGAGTTAAAAGCTCTTGTAGATAATCAGAAGGATAGAAAGATTAAGTGTTTGAGGACTAACAATGGTGGTAAGTTTTGTTCAACAGATTTTGACAAGTTCTATAAAGAACAGGGGATTGAGAGTCATAAGACAACTCTGTATACCCCTCCATAGAATGGAGTTTAAGGGAGGATGAATAGAACATTGATGGAGAGGGCAAGGAGTATGCTAAGTAGAGCTAGCCTTGAACAAAAGTTCTAGGCTGAAGCTGTTGCTACCACTTGTTACCTGGTTAATAGGTCTCCTAAATCAATGCTCATTAATAAGACACCTATGGAGGTGTGGTCTTGTAAAAAGCCTTTATTAAGACACATTCAAGTATTTGGTTGTGAGGCATATG
Organism: Cunninghamia lanceolata; assembly: GCA_027924645.1. Classification (NCBI taxonomy): domain Eukaryota; kingdom Viridiplantae; phylum Streptophyta; class Pinopsida; order Cupressales; family Cupressaceae; genus Cunninghamia; species Cunninghamia lanceolata. Next base: position 26,257 of record BSBN01002281.1, read on the forward strand.
CACATGTGCTTAAGGAGAAGAGGTCTAAGTTGGAGAACAAGGATGTGAAGTGTATCTTCATTGGTTATGGCATCGGTGTGAAAGGGTATAAAGCTTTGGGATCTAGTGGCTGAGAGAGTTCTTTATAGCATAAGTGTGATCTTTAGAGAGCTCAATCCCTTATTTGTTGTCTTGCAACCAGAGAAAGAAGAGAATAAAGAGGATGTGGTGCAACTTCCTTCCACCCCTAAGAAAGTTGAGCCAAAAACATCTGTTGGACTTGATAATGAGAAGAGCTCTAGTAGCTCTGAAAGTTTAGAAGAAGATGAAGAACCTCAACCTTAATCTTTGAGGAGGTCCACACAGATAAGGTGGCAACCTGATAGGTTTGGTTATTCATTACATGATTCTAGTTATATTTTTGCTTTGATTTCTAACACTGATGATCCTAGAACTGTGAGAGGCTATGGGTATGAAAGATGCAATTTCCTGGAAGGAGGCCATGGAAGAGGAGATGGCTTCTTTGGAAAAGAATAATACTTGGGACTTGGTGCCTTTGCTCGAAGGATGAAAACTTGTTAGATGCAAATGGGTGTTAAAAAAGAAATTTGGTGTAGATGGCAGTGCTGAGAAATATAAGGCTAGACTAGTTGTGAAGGGGTATTCTTAGGTGGACGGAATTGACTATGATGAGATTTTATCTCCTATTGCAAATCTGACATCTATTCTGTTCCTATTATCTCTTGTAGTAGCGTATGATCTAGAAGTGGAACATATGGATGTGAAGACAACATTCCTTCATGGTGACTTGGAGGAGGAAATCTATATGTCACAACCAGAGCACTACATGGTGAAAGGTAAAGAAAATCTAGTTTGCAAGTTGGAAAAGTCTTTGTATGGTTTGAAATAGTCTCCTAGGATGTTGTACCAGAAGTTTGATGCTTTTGTGTTGAGTATTATATTTCTGAGATCAAAATCAGGTCATTGTGTTTATTATAAGTTGGATAATGATCACATTCTCATTATTACATTGTATGTCGATGATATGTTAGTCATTGGGAATGGTAAAAGTTTGATTTCTGATTTGAAGTCTCAGTTGTCAGTACAGTTTGAGATGAAAAAATCTAGGGGAAGCTCAGTACATTGTAGGGATGGAGGTCAGAAGAGACAAAGCAAATAGAAAACTTTGGTTAGGCCAGAGTAAGTATGTTAACATTGTGTTAGAGAGATTCGATATGGTGGATTGCAGACCTTTGATTGTTCTTGTTTTTATGTCGTAAAATGTCTCCCTTAGACTTTTACCTCCTAAGTTTAGCTCCTGAGTCCCTTGTTTTGCATCTTGCATGATCATTTTGACTCTTGGAAGAAAATGCCCTAAAACCCATGTCACATTTGGCTTGAGGGAAATTGTTGCACTTAGTCCTACCTTGAAATAGGACTTGAGGACTTATGTGCTCACGCCCTAGTCCCGCTCTATTTCAAGCAGGTCCCAAATTGATGCAGTCAAGGTAGGAGGGTCCGGTGAGGGACTGTCCAGCCTTGCAGCCTTAATCAATTATCACCATGATCATAATGGATATGCAACGGAAGCTAATAGCTAATCAATAGAAAGGTAAAAGATATTGATGAACACATAACACAAGATGTATCATGGGAAAACCCTAACAGGAAAAAACCTAGCTTTCAAAGCTCATTCCACATATATTATAACTTTAAATCAAATTACACATGCCTCAAGGGCTTTTATAGATGCTAGACCACAACCCAGGGATTAAAAAAGATTCATACAACAATATTCTTTCATGGTTCATTCCTTCTACATCTCAATTCTCTGCTCTACAACTCCTTTTCCTTCCTGCTCTGCCTTCTACTCTGTTTTGCTACTCATTCGGATCAAAACAACTTAAGATCTTGCTTCATTTTTTCATATACTTGTTCCTTCCATCACTAGCACTTTGTAACAAATCTTTATCCTTAATTTATATCCTCCACAAGCCTTCAAACCCTTATCCAGTTGGCCTAATTGCAACGACTAGTATGAAATGTGTGTACACGGGTAGGTCAGACCTAAACATAATGCATTGCTCCGCTGGTGCATAAAACTTCGTACGGATCTCCATGAAGGTTAGCTAGATCCTATACTTCATTGAATAATGTTCCTTTAGGCTTTGCAAGTCACGGATTTTCTCCTCAAGCTGATTGGACTTCACTAAAGACTGCCAACTCTACTATGTTAGAACAAGTAGAAATAACTAATCTTCTGATAGCGATATCTCTCCAGAATCAAACCCAAATGATCTAAATTTTGGATACGTTGTGGATGACTATGTCCAAATGTTAAGTCCATCTCCATAGCCTCTAATTTTCAAATGCGGTAAAATGTGGAATTCTCTAAGGTTGCTTTCTCTGCAATCTACAGCTTCACTGTCAATTGTCTCAATTGTTCTGAGTACTTCCGGATGCTCCTACATCAGACTCTCAGGGTTATTTGAAAAGTGAGCCTCTTCACTTTGATCTGTATTATGCCAAAATCAATGTTATTTCTTTTCCAAGGTTCGATGGTTTGTTCACAAGTACTTGCAATTGCCTCAAGGTTGGCGGTCTATTCAAGTCCACCCTGCAAAACTGCCTCAAGTTCTTCTGAGTTCAGTAGTCTACTTGCAAGCCTTGCACTACCTCAATGGTCGGTGGTTTGAGCAAGTCTTCTCTGAAAGTTGCCTCAAATTCTTCATGTTCTATGATGATCTAGGTTCAGTGGTCTACTTGCAAGCCTTGCATCGCCTCAATGATCAACGTTCTAAACAAGTCTTCTCCACAAGCTGCCTCAAGTTGAATGTTTTCTTCAATCAATCAAGAGTACATACATGCATCCTCTGGAACAATCAAGTTACCCCCCTTTGATATAGACAATACATTTCTAAATTTTCTCTGTAATACTTTCTGATCTCTGATTCTAGTTACACTTTCTTTCACACACATCAAAATCTCATAGTTTCTTCTCTTCATATACTGTTCCCATACTATTCTCTGTTTCTTTATCCATGTTTTCTTTACTTTGGTACACAAAATTTCTCCTCTGGTAGAATATCTTGTGATTCCTTCTTTCTCTGCAATATGAATTTCCTTTCCCTTCTCTACTTCACACTTGTCCATACAAACTTTCTCTTGCACCGCTTCCTTTGTTCTATAACACAAATCTCCTTAAGATCAATGCTTCACCTTCTTCTAGTTTCTCTATAAAATTTGATGTCTCAAAAGGTTCCTCTTCCTTCGCACAAATTGTCTCTGTATCAATAGGCTCTTCTCCTTCTGCATAAATTATCTATGTATTAACAGGCTCTTCTTCCTTTGCACAAATTGTCTCTGAATTATGCACTGCTCCTCCTTCATCAGCTTTGCTGGTAACATGTTCTTGTTGACATCCACTACTTGATTCTTCCCTCCTCCAAACTTGAAAATAGGTTCTTCTAAATGGTCTCCTATTAAATCCTTTTTCATCTCTTCTGTATCCTTCACTGTGATAAGAATTGTGACTCCTATCATTTCTCTCTCTATGGTTTGAATTATTGTCCTTGTTCTACTCCACATAAGGTCTGTTCTCTTTGCACCCTAATCCATATCCTCTTTTCTCTCCAACATAAGAATTCTTCCATCTATACAACCTTTTGAACATATAAGTAACATGTTTCCATTTTTCTCCTTCAATCCATCCATAATTCATCTACATACAATCTGTCATAGGTTTTCTTCTTCTCATTTTATTCCAACACATCTTTTTACAGTGATTCCTCAATCCACAAAACTTAGAAGGGTATAGATCCCAACACAATTCCTTCTCATGTCCATGTCTATTACAATGTGAACAATACATACCTCTTCTTCCCTAAGTTGATTTGTTTGAATTTGCAACAACATCCTTACCTCTATCATACACAAGGCCTTCACTTCTTGATCTTATCACTGGTTCAATAGGAATTCCTTGTTAATGCTTTCCCAATCCTTGTCCTTCATATCCCATTTTCTGCACGATTTTGAAACCAATACCATCACCAACAACTGCAAGTTTAGTTACACTGTCATATTCAATCTCACTGTCTAAAGAAACTTCTGCATCATCACACAAATCATTAGTATCACAAGAAACATCACAAAATTTAGGCTTAGATCTTAGACTTTCATTCTCCTTCCTGCATGCTACAAGTGACTGCTCTAACTGATTAACTTGTTCTTTCAAATATGATATTTCATTTTTCTGAAAACTATTCTCCTTCTTCAATTCTTCCAAACTTTCTTCAAGATTTCTATTCCTCTTTTCAACCTTATCAAACAACCTGAAACTTTCTTCCAATTCTACAAACCTCTCTTCAATATCCTCAAACAACTTCAACTCTTCTTCTAGTTCTTCATTTCTCCTTCTTGCATTATTTAGCTCTGCTTCAAGGGTATCATATTTATCTTCTCCTAGTTCTTTCATCCTTTCCAACAATTCTAAATTACATCTTTTAATTTCACATAATTCTTCTTCCAATATATCCTTTTCACACATTAGGGTTTCATTTTCTTTCTTCATCCTCTTCCCAATTTTCCCCAATGAAACAAATTAGATAAACACTTAATTTGAAAAGATTACCAAATTATTCTTTCCTTGGTCTTTCTTGTGTGATGACACTTGTTACTTCTAAGGTTTCATACAACACTTTATTAGATTCACCACCTTCTAACAGATTCTGAGCTAGCCCAACAGATTCAAAACCAACTCTGATACCACTTGATGCAGTCAAGGTAGGAGGGTCTGGTGAGGGACTATCCATCCTTGCAGCCTCAATAAATTATCACCATGATCATAATGGATATGCAACAAAAGCTAACAACTAATCAACAGAAAGGTAAAGGACATTCATGAACACATAACACAAGATTGTATCCTAGGAAAACCCTAACAGGGAAAAACCCAACCTTCAAATCTCATTCCACATATATTATAACTTCAAATCAAATTACACATGCCTCAAGGGCTTTTACAGATGCTAGGTAGCAGCCCATGGATTACAAAAGATTCATACAACAATATTCTTTCATTGTTCATTCCTTCTACATCTCAATTCTCCGCTTTGCAACTCCTTTTGCTTCCTGCTCTACCTTCTACTCTATTCTGCTACTCATTCAGATCAAAACAACTTAAGATCTTGCTTCATTTCTTCATATACTTGTTCCTTCCATCATTGGTTCTTTGTAATGAATCTTTATCCTTCATTTATATCCTCTGCAAGCCTTCAAATCCTTATCAAGTTGACCTAATTGCAATGACTAGTATGAAACGTGTGTACACAGGTAGGTTAGACCTAAACATAATGCATTACTCCACTGGTGCATAAAGCTTCATGCAGATCTCCATGAAGGTCATCTAGGTCCTATACTTCATTGAATAATGTTCCTTTAGGCTCTGCAAGTCATGGATTTGCTCCACAAGATGATTAGACTTCACTAAACATTGTCGACTCTGCTATGTGAGAATAGGTAAAAATAGGTAATCTTCTGATAGCGATATCTCTCCGAAATCAAACCCAAATGATCTAAATTTTGGAAATGTTGTTGATGACTATGTCTTGATGTTAAGTCCAACTCTATAGCCTCTAATATTCAAATGCGGTAAAATGTGAAATTCTCTAAGGTTGCTTTCTCTGCAATCTATAGCTTCACTGTCAACTATCTCAATTGTTCTGAGTGCTTCCAGATGCTCCTCAATCACAAATTTAAATGTCCATTATGTGACCATTAAGAGGTTTTGTGCTTGACATCTTAAGTTTCAATTATGAAATTTAAAGCAAGAATGTGTTTAGTTGCATATATAAGCATGTTTAAGGTTTCATTTGTAAACTAGAAGATGATGATGAACTTTTAGCAAACTTATGACTTTAGAGCATTCAAGATATTAATTGTTATAGAGCAGAGCATTGTTATTATGTTTGTGATTGTAGATTTAGCTTTAACTTCTCATGTGTTGAAGGATTTTCATCTACACGTGAGCTACACCTCTGAGGTGATAACTATTTGTGTTTGAAACATTTATTAATTTGTTTTTTCCTCTATCCCACAGGGATACACACTCTTTATTTGACAATGGTGTTTAGAAGACTGGAATGTCCTTTCGAGGCTTGAATGAGGCAAGCTCCTAAACACCACAATGCCCAACAAAACTCCTTTTGATTGTAGGTTACAGGTATCATATTTTGCGGAGTAGAGTTGCATAGGAAGGTTGTAGAAGATAAGGATTCTGGATCCGACTGAAAGAAGTAGTTTGGAGCACTTTCAGGATAAGGGCACCTAAGGTAATGTCCTCTGAAGTTGTAGGCACAAGAATATTTGTGACAATGACAATCAAAATATGAAGAAGCCCTGACATCCCGAAGAACATCCTTCCTTGGACTAGGGTGCCTAGGGCAATGTCCTCCGCATCTTCCGTGATAGAAATAGACAGAACATTGATTATCAGTGCTAGAAGGAGTCCTGAATTCCTGGAAGAAAACTATACCTTGGACTTGGGTGCCTAGGATAGTGTCCTTGATTATTCCACATCACAAACTTCAAAAAATGGTCAGTAACTAATCTCTGTCTATTGTCTTAGTCTATGAGCATTTATCATAATTTATCAGTTTACCTACTGTTTTACATAATTTGGGTTTTTAGCATATTTGAGCATTAAATTAATATATTAATTGATAAGTTTTGAATTTCCACATTGTTCTAAGTGACACCCAACCTGTAGGTGAATCCTCTTACAAAATTTGTGATTGAACTTGGTTGAAATGTCCTTGAATGTTTGTAGTGAAAGGAAGATCTAGCCATTTACCATTTCCCCCTTTTTTTATAAAATATTTTGGTGAACCCGTGTTTATCTAAATTTTGCACCTTGTTGAGTGTTGTACTTTAGATTTGCATTCATTCATTTAATTTTCATCTTATTACATTTGAAAATTTACAAAAAAATTTGAAAATTTGAAAATTTTTAAAAAATTGGCATCTTAGGCTTGCATTTTGGCATAATTTGCATTATTTAAATCTAACTTCATGTAATTTCTGATATTTTCATTAGATCTGATGTAAATTGCAGAATTCCATCTTATTATAATCATTTTCATTGCATTTGCATGCTTAAATTGTTATAAATTGCTTGAAATTGTGCATTTTTCATAAAAACCTAGTTTTTGCATTAGCTAGGGTTTGTAGTTAAAATCTTTTTTCAGATTTTACTACTCTTTTAAACACTCATTTAGGACTGATTTCTAATTGTAGTGTTTCATCATAGTGTCTTTTTCCATAAATTCATGTCTAGGGTTTGAAAACCTTGCATAACTAGATTTTGCCTTGTCATCTACTTAGAATTACATTATAGGTGTGTTGTGAAGGATATTGCTGCATTATTGGATTGATATCGAACTTATTTTTCACTACCCCTCATTAATTTCTTCACAACACTTCTTTTAGTGATTTACATTGAAAAAAGTGAAAAAATCAAGCATTTTAGATCATAAGCATACATAGTTTTGCACTTGTTCCTTGCATAAATATTGAAAATATTTTAAAATATGATTTTGCATCCATATACACATGGCTTATAATGGCAACAATAATTCTAGGCTTCCTCCTAGGCCTTATTTGAAAAGAAGGAACCTTGAACCTAAAATTACATTTACACCTCATGACAAAACATTTGTAGACAATGAAGGGCCTCTTTACATTACCATGAAAATAATGGAGATACTGGTGCATGGTACACTTATAGATCCTAATTGCATGACTAATGTGGTAATGGAAGAGTTTCTTCTTGCACATAATTTGACACAAGATTCCTATGAACCTTCAGATTTAAGGATTAAGACACATAATGGAGCTTTCATGCCTACCTTTGGGAAGATAACTTCATTGGTTACGGTCTCTAATAAAGCCATGGATCAAGTATTTGATGTTATCCCTTTATCTGACCTCTTCTGTGTAAACTAGGACACCCATGGTTAAAATCTATGCACATTGTCCCCTCAACTATTCACAATTGCATAAATTTCCCTTCACATGGACAAGTGCATACTATTCGATGTAATACATATCAACATTTGGTAATGGAAAACAACTTTACCCTTGATTACTTTTGGCCGCAACCTGATAGAGACCTTGAGCCACGAAGAGATCACTCTTTCCTACAATATAGACGATACAAAGAAAAACTTATATCTAGAGTGGTCAGGCCTCCTATGCAAACAATAAGAGACAAACAACCCACATTAGAAGAACTTCCTAGAGCAAAAAGAAAATGACCCTATGTTGAGGTTCCTCCTCTGTCATCCTTGCAAGGATCAGGAGGCATTCATCAAGAACAAGGCACTTCATCAAGACAAATGAGATTTGAACAAGCTTCCTCTTCTAACATAAAAAGACTAATAGGAAAACATGACAATACTTTTGAAGATATAAGCAATAGGACAAGAAGAAACAGACAAGCAAGAGAAAGAAGGAGGAAAAGACAAGCTTTTGCCCAACAAAATACACCTCAATAAGAAAACATTCCACCTAACATTGAATCAAAACAAGAAGAGATTAAGAATGAATAGTTTAAAGACAAAAACAAGAGTAGGGCTATGGTACCTTATGTACCTCTTTCCTCTAACATTAGAGATTGGGAAGATGATGATTTGCTTGATGATAACTGCTAGTTCGGTTGTGCCTTCATGTAAGTATTTCTAACCCTTTACCTTTGTGTTGTGTTTCCCCCATGATGTGTTATATGTTGTTTAGGCCTCCTTGGATGACCCTTGATACTCTTGTAAGGTCAAGGATACCAGGAGACTGCCTCTATTGTGACCCTTCTTCTATTTGTATAATTATTCTTCTATCTTGCTTCTCCTCTATTTTTATTGTTGTGTGTTGTGTCTTAGGGGCATAGTGTTGCAATTGGTGACCTGGGGGCACCTTCCTATGTGACAATAATAAGGCACTTGTTCTCCTCTCTTGATTTATTGTTTACCTTCCTCTAGTGGTTCTATCTAGCTGGCAATTGCCAAAAAACAAATAATACTGATACGAACCACATGTCCCTTTAGTGAGTAAGCAAAAATGTATCTAGTCCATACATGATGATGGGGTTGATATATATTATTTGACACTTGGCTAGCAAAATCACTCCGTGTGATATTTTGATGCTGTCTTATATTTGCTAACAAACCATAACAATAAAGGTGCTCCATGCACTTTGTTTATCTTGGGTCTCACCTTGGTTACACTCAGTTATGAGATCTCTATAGTATCGCCCCATGGTTATACTTAGTTTCTGAATCCATAGTATAACCTTGTCTCTTGATGTGATTATGTTTATGCATTTCTTTTATCATGTGATGTGGTTATTATCTTAGAGAAAGATTTCTAACCTCTTCTCTTGCAGGAAAATGTGTGTTTGTGGGAACATTTGATGATCGTAAAGTGCATGTCACCTTTGGGGGCATGGGTTTTTCAAAAGCTCTTGTTCCCTTGTGTGTTTTCTTCCTACCTTAATGTGCTTGATATCGGTACATGACATCAACCACCTTAAGGTGGGGGCATATAAGGTAAGTTGTTTGATAATTTTGGTACTAATGAAGTGTGTTTGTAAGCTTTCCACAGAGGCAGGATGTTGTATCTCCATGCGATTGTACATCTTTATTTTATATTGCAATGAGAAAGCTCTCTACGGAGGTGTGATATCGTGCATATCCTTTATTTTTATCCCTCTGTGGAGGTAGGATATCATGCATATCCTTTTATTTAAATCCCTCTGCAGAGGCGGGGATGGTGTATCTCTTGAGCTAGTGCACATCCTTTTTATTTCAAAAGTCCTCCAAGTAGGCGGGTTTGGTGTATCCTCACTTAAGCATGTCTTTGGCAGTTTTTGTGGCCTAAGCCCAATGGTCAGGTGTGCCTATAATGTGCCTGAGATGGTGGGGGCTTAGCAATAAGTTTCTTCCATCACCTCGTTTGCTGTGTTTTAGACATATAGTATGTCTTTGGCATGCTCTATGACGCTCGTGTTTTCCATGTGTCTTCCGCATGTTTTTTCCCACGTATAGTCCAGAGAGTGTGGTGAAATTCCCCTCCTATGCTTTGGGATTTGTATGACATGTTTATTCCCAAGTATAGTCCAAAGAACATGGCGAAATGCCCCTCCTATGCTTTGGGATTTGTATGGCATGTTTGTTCTCAAGTGTAGTCCAAATAGTGCAAAAAATTGCCCCTCTTACACTCTGAGATTTGTATTGCGTGTCTATTTCCCAATATGTAGTCCAAAGAGCATGGAGAAATGCCCCTCCTACATTTTGGGTTGTGTGTTGCATTTTTACTTTCCATGCATCTACATTCATTTATATATATGAGAAAATGAAAAATAAATAATCACTGCATTCACTATATTCATCATGTTTTGCGTGTCGTGAATGATGTCTTCTCCATGTTTTACACGACTGTAACTATCTTCTTCATTTCTTACATTCCTGTTATTGTCTTCATTGTGTTTGGCATGTCTGTAATATGTTTTTTCTAATGTCTACTTGAGACTGGGGGCTAGGAATAGTTCCTCAATCTTTGTGTATGCATTAACTTCAAGTGCCTGGCATGTTTTCTATGTTTTGATCGTACTTTAATGCCTGTATGGGTCATGTGTTCATACATACATTAAAGTGGAGGCTAAATGTTATGTCATAAAATTCCCCCCTTGGACTTTTACCTCCTATGTTTAGCTCTCGGGTCCCTTGTTTTGTATCTTGCATGATCATTTTGACTCCTAGAAGAAAATGGCCTGAAACCCATGTCAAATGGGGCTTGATGGACATTGTTGCACTTAGCCCTATCCTGAAATAGGACCCAAGGACTTGGGCACTCGCGATCGAGTCCTGCACTATTTCAAGTAGGTCCCAAATTTAAATGTCCATTATGTGACCATTAAGAGGTTCTGTGGCTAACATCGTAAGTTTGAATTACAAAATTTAAAGTGGGAATGTGTTTAGTTGCATATATAAGCCTGTTTATGGTTTCATTTGTAAACTAGAAGATGATGTTGAACATTTGGCAAAATTATGACTTTAGAGCATTCAAGATATTCATTGTTATAGAGTAGAGCATTGTTATTGTGTTTGTGATTGCAAATTTAGCTTCATCTTCTCATGTGTTGAAGTATTTTCATCTACATGCAAGATACACCTCCGAGGTGATATCTATTTGTGTTTGAATCATTTATCAATTTGTTTTTGCCTCTATCCCATAGGGATACACACTCTTTATTTGACAACAGTGTTCGGAAGACTTGAATGTCCTTTCGGGACTTGACTGAGGCAAGCTCCTAAACACCACAACCCCCAACTAAACTCCTTGTGATAGTAGGTTACAAGTATCAAATTTTGTAGAGTGGAGTTGCATAGGAAGGTTACAGAAGATAAGGATTCTGGATCCAGTGGAAAGAAGCACTTTGGAGCACTTTAGGGATAAGTGCACCTAGGGGAATGTCCTTCAAAGTTGTAGACACATGAATCTTTGTGATAGTGACAATCAACATTTGAAGAAGCCTTGACATCCCAAAGAACATCTTGCCTTGGACTAGGGTGCCTAAGATAGTGTCCTCCACATCTTCCATGATAGAAACAAACAAAACAATGATTATCAGTACTGGAAGGAGTCCTAAATTCCTTGAAGAAAACTGTACCTTGGACTTGGGCACCTAGGGCAGTGTTGGTGATTATTTCTCATCATGAACTTTGAAAAATGGTTAGTAACTAATATCTGTTTACTATCTTAGTCTGTGAGCATTTATCGTAATTTATCAATTTGCCTATTGTTTTACATAATTAGGGTTTTAGCATATTTGAGCATTAAATTAATATATTAATTGATAATTTTTGAATTTCCACAATGTTCCAAGTGACACCCAACCTGTACGTGAATCCTCTTGAAAAATGTGTAATTCAAATCAGTTGAAATGTCCTTGAATGTTTCTAGTGAAAGGAGGATCTAGCCATTTACCATTTTCCCCCTATTTTCTATAAAATAGTTGTTACAGTGGCGACAAAGTTATCTATTGCAGATTGTCTAAAGTCTCCTTCTGAGATGGAGGATATGAGCAGAGTTCCTTATTCTAGTGTGGTTGGCAATTTGATGTATGTGATGGTCTATACAAGATCAGACATTGCCCAAGCAGTGGGAGTCCTTAGTCGGTTTATGCATAATCCTGGATGGGTACATTGGGATGCAATGAAGAGAGTGTTTAGTTATGTGCAGGGTACTTTTGAGCATTTCTTATGTTATCATGGTTATCCTACATGAACTTGGCATTCACTTTGTATTCATGGATTTGTGGATTTAGATTGGGTAGGTGACATTGACAACAGGAGATCCAGCAGTGCTTATGTGTTCACTATGTTTGGTGGTGCTATTCGTTGGATAAGTAAGTAGCAACCTATGATCACTTTGTCCACTACTGAAGTTGAGTACATGGAAGAAACTCATACTTGTAAGGAAGCCATTTGGCTTAAGATATTGTGTTCTAATGTTGGGTTTGATGAAGGAAAGATTACTATTTGTTGTGATAGTCAGAGTGCCATATGTTTGGCCAAGAACCCTACTTTCCACATGAGGACTAAGCATATTGATGTCTAGTACTATTTTGTTCATGACATGGTAGAGGATAGGAAGGTAAACTTGGAGAAAGTTGACGCTTTGACAAATGTTGCAGATTCCTTGACAAAACCTATGAGCACAGAGAAGTTTAGATGGTGTTCAGAGTTTATGGGCCTCTCGACCCCTAGCAATTAAATCATGGTGTTGATTCCCCCTTTGCTCTTGCAAGGTGTTTGACAAGTGGGAGAATGTTAAGAATAGTGTCTCAACCTTGCAACTTCAAAAGGTTACTATTCCTCCTAGTTTTGGTCTTTTCAAATACCCTTTATCTTGAAGAATGATCTAGAACTTTGAAAATTTCCAAAAGGGCTAAAAATGGCGGGCCTTACTATTTTTATTAACTTTACATTTGACCTTAGATTGACCTAAAATTTTCCCAGAAGGTGCAAAACAACTAAGTAAACATCTTGGGTGAGTTTTGACTCAAGATCAATTTTGGATTGCGAGATATTAAAGTTTTTGTTTTTTGAAACTACCAAAAAAAGTTTTGAACTCAATTTTGAAGAACTTAGAGGTCTCTAAATGCTTCAAAAATTGTTGTAACCAAATAAGTCAATTACAATGTGATAGATCTCTTCATGAGCTTTTCGACGCATCAAACAGTTCATCAATTATCAAAAGATATGGCTTCCAGAAGTTGGACCTCTTATTTTTGGGAAATGTAAAAATATGTTGGACACATAAAAGATCTGTAAAGGGGAGAGTTACACATGTTGGTGTGTATTTTGGCACATCAAAAGGAATCTTTGATTGGAGATAATTTGGGTTGGGTGGTTTTAGCTCATGGTTTTGTAATTACCATTGATGATTTACTGTATTGTATCTCCTATATATCAGGAACTTGAGATGGAGGTTTTTTGTAAGTCTTATAGATGTTGAGTTACCTCCTAGATCTCTAGCTGGTTATACTCCCATGAAAGCTTGCTCTGTAAGTATATTGTAATCTTCTTAATTCCTGAATAATATATTGGGTGGCTTTGGAGTGAGGGTTTTTTACCTGAAAGGGTTTTCATCACGTATATATTATGTTGTGAGTTTTGCATTTTGACATTGTTATTACCGTTCTGTTAATGTGCATCTAATAACCTATAACTGTAAAAGTTAAAATTTGCATAAATCTTTCCTTAGTATATCAGTGTAGGAAGTGTTTCCACATACCTTACTTCCTTTCAACTACTCCTTGAAGAAAGGTTTTAGGGTCACTCTCAAGGAAGATACAACTCCCTGCTGACTTTGTTTTAGGGCTACAACCAACTATTCCCTGAAGAAAGGTTTTAGGGTCACTCCCAAGGAAACTACAACTCCCTACTGACTTTGTTTTAGGGCTACAACCCAAGGAAGCAACTACACCCTAGACTGAGAATGAACTCAGAAAATGATTACAACATGACAATCCTACTACCTGAAACTAACAATGAAGCTCACTCCTTTGATGATTGCACTTCTACCTTTTCACTCCTTTTTGAGGATTGCTCATCTGCTTTGACAACTTCTGTACTTTCTTTAATAGTCTTCTCTACAGCTTATTGACTCATTGCTTTTAGCCTTCAAGAAGCTTTTCCTTTGGCTCATTACCCTTGGAAATCAATTAGGCACACACTTCACTTCCTTTCTGTCTTAAAAATTTCAAGATGAATCAATACATGCCTTATTGCTTCAGCTTTTTCTCCTTTAGTCATGCATCATAATGCATTGCATATCCATATTCTTCTCTTCACACACTGATATTCGCAATCATACCTCACCTAGATTAACTAGGTTTACAATATATACATAATGTTACATTGATTACATTGTAAGTTGGCCAATACAACAAGAATATTATAATTACAAGTCAGCCAAGGATCAAACAACATGAAACATGTAGAGGGTAAGCCCTAACATGAACTACTTGCAACACTAGGAAGAGAAACATGCCTTACAAATCCCATCACATGCTTAACCTAGTCCTAAACATCCTTCACATAATCATCCTTTAAAGAATCACATCCACATGCTTCACACAATTGAATTAGGTCTCCCTTAAGAAGAAAACATGAAGCTTATAGCACATCAGTCATTACAATCTTGGGGATACTCATGGATGATTAAACATTACTTGTTCTTCTCCTAGATGAGTTGGCATGACCCACACGACATCTCCAAACACTCCTTGAACTTTGCACAACAATAACTTTGTGGTGCACACTTTCAACATGTATTCTGAGAACAATTAGGCTTTTGGAACTATCTGTAACTTATTGTCATTTAGAAAACTGAACTTGCAGACCACCAAATCACCTGATACTACAAATTAGCATGCATTGAACATCTCTGATCTTGTTCAAAAAACTATATGAGGAAATATTCACATCTAAAGGAATGTGAAGCATTCTAACAACCATTCAGCATCACTTTACTCTGCCAGAGCACATATCAAAACTTTGTCACGTATTAAATTTCACTGTTGAAGGCATAATGACTTGAAATCTTGGATATAACAACTTCAAAACATACTAAACATAACTTCTTAACTGCATGACCATATCTTCAAATGCAGAGGAATGCAGAACATTCTACCAACTAGCGTTCAAGGCAACTTCCTACACCAGAAACCTTCACTAACATCCGGAGACCATAACCTTCTTGTAACAACACATACATCCTTAGAAACAATACGAGGGAGCATACAACATGCTACATATCATCAGCAACTTCTCTTCAACCTCAACATTACTTGCAATCATCATCTTAATGCTTCTAATTCCCATCTTAATATATCATCATGATATTATCTCTGCTAACCACAAGCATTCTCAATACAAATTTACTTGACATTAATCAGGTCATGACATCCAACCATGAACATTAGCAACACCATTTCTAGAACACCATAGTATATCAGTGACAATTTAAACTGAGTGTTCTAAATTGAGTGTTGACATCAATGACAACCATAGGTAGTGTATGTGCAATAATCCCCCCTTTGGCATTGATGGCAACACACACCTATTCATTCTTCCCCTTTGACATCAAGGAAAAAGGCCACAACTTCTCCTCCTTAGATCACAAACTCTCCTTTTCAACCTTCTCCCCCTGTCAGCAACAACCACAACCTTCTCCCCCTAAGAGGTAGATACCATCAGTCCAGGAAAAATGATATAACATGAATTACTCCCCCTGGATAGATGCATCAACTATGCATCTAGAAAGAAGGAGGGGAAATTACCCCTAACTTCTATCAGAGATACTCAAAATTATCATTTGCAAGTGCCTTTGTGAAGATATCTACAATCTGATCCTTTGTTGGAACATATTCCAACTTCACTTCTTTATTTGCAACCTTCTCTCTCAAAAAGTGATACCTGATTGATATATGCTAGTTTCTAGAATGCACCATTGGATTCTTGGAAATATTGATAGCACTAGTATTATCACACAAAATAGCAATAGGCTCATCAAATTATACCTTGATATCCTTCAATGTTTGCTTCATCCATAATACTTGTGTACAACAAGATGCTGTAATAATATACTCTCCCTCTACAGTTGACAAAGATATTGAATTTTTTTCTTACTATGCCATGAAACTAATCTGCTTCCTAAAAAGAAAGTACCACCACTTGTACTTATTCCATCATCAACACAACCAGCCCAATCAGCATCAATGTAAGCACTCAAATCAAAGTCATTACTTCTTGGATACCATAAGCCATAATCTGGAGTTCCCTTCAAATATCTGAATATTCTTTTTACTTCCTTCTCATGAGTTTGCAACCACACATATTGCATGCATAATATTAGGTCTAGAAGCAGTCTAGTATAATAATCCTTCAATCATAGATCTGTAAAGAGTCTGATCAACTTTAGGTGACTCATCTTCCTCATTAAGTGACAACTTATAACCATAGGAGTACTTACTAGTTTGATATCCTCCATAGCAAATTTCTTCAACATCTCTCTAACATACTTAGCCTAAGAAGAAAAGATACCATCATCTATTTGAACAATTTGAAGCCCAAGGAAGAAATAAATCTCACCAATCATAGACATCTCAAACTCTTTCTGCATCTCTTCTGCAAATCTCTTACACATACTATCATCTCCACCAAAGATGATGTCATCAACATATATTGCAACTATCAAAATCATGTCTCCCTCTTTCTTAATGTAAAGATTACTATCTGTGGTACCTTTCTTGAAGCCTTGCTGAAGTAAGTACTTATCCAACTAAGAAAACCAAGATCTAGGGGCTTTCTTGAGTCCATACAAATCTTTCTTGAGTCTCCATACCATGTCCGGATCATTTGATAACTGAAAACCATTTGGTTGCTCAATGTAGACTTCTTCATCTAGATCACCATTTAAAAATGTTGTCTTGACATCCATCTGATAAACTTTGAAGTTCTTGTGAGCAACAAGGGAAAGAAACATCTTGATTTCCTCCATGCTAGCTACTAGAGAAAAAATCTCCTCAAAATCAATACCTTCAACTTGAGAATAGTCCTTACACACTAATCTTGCTTTGTTCCTTACAACTTCACCATCTTCATTTAGTTTGTTCTGGAACACCTACTTTGTTCCTATAACAATCTTATTGGCTGGTCTAGGAACTAGTTCCCATGTCTGATTCTTCTCTATCTGATTCAATTCTTCTTCCATTGCCTTCATCCATCCATCATCTTTGTTGGAATTAGCCAAGGTTTTGGGCTCTACCTTTGATAGTAAGCAGAAATTCACTTGCTCACTTGCTTTTGAAAACCTTCTCTTGGTCTGTACACCTTAATTCTTATCACCAATGATCTGATCTATTGAATGATTTCTCTAAACATACTTTGCTAGATCTTAGGAATCTATTCTGATTCTTGTTCCTTTTCTTCTTTCTCCTTCAATGTAGGGAGGTATATCAAATCCGCAGTCCTTTGGATCTTGTGACATCTGATACAAGTCTTCATCTACTTAACATTTGTGCTTTCAATAATCTTTCCCAATCTCTTGTTGTAGCATCTATAGGCCTTGCTTCTGGTTGAGTAACCAAGAAATATTTCTTCATGACACCTTGCATCAAACTTTCCAAGGTTTTCTTCATCTCTCCTGATGTAGCATTTGCTAACAAAAATACTAAAATAGCTGATAGTGAGAGGTCTTCCATACCATAGCTCATTAGGGGTCTTAGTGCTTTTGACCCTCAATTGTACTCTATTAAGTAGATAGACAATAGTGTGAACTACTTCCTTTCAATACATATCAGGCATATCTGCATCTTTCAACATTGCCCTAGCCATCTGTAGAGTCTTTGCTATGTCTAGTAAACTTGGTGATATTCAAACAATTCAAAGGAACAACCTAACTAAACATTGCACTATAACCCTTGAAAAGACCTTCATTGAATTATCGACCAAGGCTAGTAAGCTTGTGAGGGCACTGGCACTGCATGTGCTTTCAAAGATCAAACTATCTAACTCATCTAGTATAGTGTCATAAATTAAACTACTCAATGAAAGGAGAAAGTAATGTTGCTACTGTTGCTACGGGTACTTGCAATGTAAGACTATAACAAATGACTGTTAAGGAAATGAACTCTAAGAATTAGCTTGGTATTGATAACATATCCTACCCTCTGGAGTATCACAAGTCAATTGAACTAAAACAACTTAAGAATCTAGTTGATCTTGCATTCATGAAATAACTACTACAACAATCATAACATGCAAGAAATAAATGAGGGATAGTTACCCTGAGTGGCCCTTTCTCAAGTGACTGCCTCACTGCTTTTAACTTAAATCTAGTTCTCTAGATTGACACAATCATATTGATTCTAACTCATTCATTACACGGTCTTCTCAAATAACATAAAATCTTACTAAACTATATTATTCATAAACTCATCATCACCATAACAAATATTGTCTGCATATATCTGGAAAAGGATTCAAATAGCTATATCTACGATAGAACAATCTACTTTGAACTTGAAACTTAACTAACAACTTAACTACCTCGACCATTGAGCCATACATATAGGCATGGGGGAGTTTATTGAAATAGATCTCTTAACTAAAATCATAAACCACCACACCATACAAACTAGAGTGTGATAAATGCTAAACAACAATAACTAAAAAAGAAGGAAATAAGAGTCCTAATAAAATTGGAACTCCTTGCTAAAATAGGGGAACGTGGACTGGTTGAATCAATCACATTGGTCTTCTAGTTGCAACATAATCCTTCGTCTTTCAATTCTCTTTATTGATTGCTATCATGATGCATGATTATCTTCACTAGGTGTGTCCATGCTGTAGTTACTATGTGTGATTTAGTTTGGAACCTCTCCTGCTCTATGGTCTAGAAACTCTTTGGCTTCGGGCTGCACGTTATAGTTGCTACAGGTTACAATCCACCTTCTTCAGCTTCAAGAGTTAGCTCACAAAACATGCACACAATACTAACAACCATATCAAGCACAAATATCCTTTACAATCCATACATTTCCACACACAATTATGCATAATTCATCATATTAGAACCATATTCCATAAACTTGATAGTCAGGTCTAGGTCTATATAATGAACATAAAAGATAACAAAGTGTAGGAATATGTATAGGACAAATGTCTGAGAATGTCTAAGAAATCGCATAAAAACATAAGAAAATTAATCCATAAATAGACCCCTCATTTGCCCCAACTACCCATTTGCTTGTCCCCAAGCAAATCAACTAGGACTAGAGGTTGTAGTGTAGAGTAATCTCCCTAAAATCTGTAACAGCATCCACTCCTTCCTGTTCCAAGCAAAATCCATTATGATATGCCAACCTATTCATCTTGGTAAGCTCTACCTTTTCACACTCCACATTCTTCTTCGTTGTCCAATTTGGCATCGAGTATAGAAGCATTAGTGGTTGGAAGGTGAGTGGTACCCATTCAAGTCCTTGTCCTTTGGCAATATCCATATATTTCTGTATTCTTTCAAACATGGCCATAAAATTGTGAACAAAGTGGGGTTCTTTCCTTTGCAACTCAGGGGTTAAACTATTCCATCTATCCTACATATACTAATAAGAGTGGTGAATGAGTCTAACTATTAAATGTTGCATCCTTTCATAGTCCTGCAATCTCAAAATCATGATCTTCCTGCCCACACCCTTATGTTCTAAGAGCTGTCTCCATTCTGTAATGATTAATCTAGGGGTTTTAGATTCTCTCCTTATTGGGAGAGCAATTTAGTTTTATCTCTCTATGTATTCTTGCATGATTTCACCCCTCAAATTTTCATTCCTGAAGTAGGATGCAAGTGCCCTTACTTGTAAATCACCTACAAACATCAATGGGTTCCATTCATCATCCTCAGGTACAACATAGTTATGTAAGTAGAACTCACATAACTAGTCTTGCTCTTCTGGTGTGCCAGTAGTAAATGTTTTTAGAAAAGTCATTTTTCCACTCATGGCAACTGGTTTGTTACTAATCAAATTACTAAATTGAAAAATCAAAAACTTTTCCTGTAAAAACAAAGCATATGTCTTAGTTGGAGGCCTACATTTGATAATTTTGGCAGCTTTGTTTGCTACCTCTTCCATCCTGATTGCTTCTCTCCTTAATTCAATATCTTTCCTTTCTAATGCCTGGGTATGCTCTGTAATCATGGCTTATTTTTATTTCTTCCACTCCTCTTCCCATTTAGAAAAATCTTGACTAACTTTCCATAGGTAATATCCTAGGGACACAATTGTATGACAGGTTGGGATTTTTTTAATAGGGAGTCTTTTCTCTTTAGCCACTAATTCCTTATTTCCTGCAACAACTATGGCTAGCTCTGCAAGGATATCTAGTTTTGACCCCTGATCACAAGTCTTAACTTTTTCTTCCAATTTTTGTATCTTTGTGTTTCTCTCCTTGTCCCTCTACTCATAAGTTTTGACCAGTTCTTCTAGATGCTTAATTCTCTCAAAGGCTTCCTACAATTCTCTTCTAACATTCCTTTCTTCAATTAATAATTCCTCATCCCTTAAAGGTTGTTCATCACCACCCCCTAAAGATTCATAACCCCCATTGTCAGGGTTATTTTGGGTTTTCTTTCTAGTTTTCTTAGCAATAAAAATATCCTCTGATTCTAATTCAGAGGTAGTAGATACATACCATTTCCTTTTTATGGGGACTTGCACATTCTTAGTCACATCAGCCTCTTGTTCATGGTCAGTTTCTACTACCACAACATCCTCTTTTTCTTCTCTTGGATTCTCGATAGCACCCCTCATAACACCTTTCTTCTTTAGGCGGTGTGAATGCCTTAATGGTGTGGGTTTATCCTTTGGCCTTTTTGGAGGCTTGGATGAAGAACCACCCTTCTTCTTTCTGGTTTTTGGTGTTTTGGTGTTGGGTGTTTTACTGGAGGATGGGGTTTGATTTAACTCTTCTACTACAAGTTGGTCAAATGCTACATGTGGTGAAATTGGCACATCTTGCTCCCCTATTTCTCCCATGCTTCGAGTAGTTGAGGCAACAGGTGAAATTGGCACATCTTGCTCCCTCAAAGATGCAGCAAGTGACTTTACATTCCCTGGTACTGCTGGCTCATTAAGAATATCATTAAATATGTTTCTACATTTCAAAAATCTTTTCTAAGGCACCCATGGATACCGAACCATAAGACTTCTTTTTACTAACAGAGTGACCAAACAACCATGTGATAGAGCTGACTTATTTGACTTTCACTGGTATTCATATCCCATTCTCTTTAAAAACTTATACAGGAAATTGGGCACATTGACTATTCTGTTATGGCAGAGGTGACTCAACAATTTAAAATGCACAGTATATAAAATGGACTGCCTACCATCACAAGTAAGGTACTTAATAATATGAACATCATAAGAAGTCCATAACTATGGAAGTGATAGTCTTTTAGTACCTTGTGACGTTGAGTCTAGATGTTCCCTACCTTGCTGAATTCATCTCTTGCAGCTATCGCATCTACCTTGATAGGGAATTCTCCATTTCTGGGTAAACCAGATACTTCAGCAATTGCAGCTTCCGAAGCATCCACTGTCAAACCCTTGATAGTGGCTTCATCATGGTATAGTGAGGCTACAAAATGCCTCATCATGCCTTCATTGTATTCCATGAGCTTCAGAAAATAATCAAGCCATCTCGCTTGTGTAAAGATTGGCAAAGCTAACTGGTCTTCCAATATTATATTATGCACTATGGGTTCCCATCTAATAAGGTCTCCTCCCATGTTGCCAATTAAACTTCAAATTTAAATTCTTCACAACCCTTCTACTAACCCTCTGTTATATCTGTGTGCACTTTCAATTTCAATAACCCTCTGCACATTCCCTTGTTATATTATACCTATATGCACCAAACTCAAACCAGCCTGAACTAACTCAGGATTATAGGAAATTAATAGACAAAAGGTCATAGATGTAAGAAGGCAAAATAAAAAGGTTTTATTAGTCCATTTTTTGTAATTGATGCTGGTGAACAATCATTTTTTGAACATACACAAACTATCCCCCCATCCAACTAAAATCTTGAAGTGACCTCACTTCAAGGTATTGTATGAATGAAGGGAAGGATGACATAATATGAAAATAAGTTTAATAATGAAAATTTTTCTGAATTAAATGCAAGACATATAAAGAAAGTCTTGAAAATCTATTTTAATAATGGAAAGTTAGTATGCGTACCTATTGAGGTGAAGTCAATTGAACTTCACGCAAGTGTAGCCTTGTAAAATGTGAGTGCAACATGAACTTGATTAGACATGAAATTATTATTATAGAAGATGGTATGAATGAATATCTGGTGCATGAAAATGAGTTGAATGAACTTGCATGTAGTGAAATTATGGGTGATGGTTGCATGCACTGGAAAAGTGGAATAATCGTGGAGAAAGTGCAAGTAACCCAACACAAAATTTGAATGTTCTGATAGATAACTGCTGCATGTACTGGCATCAACAGGTCCCATAGTGAAGTGTGGTAGTGTTTAGTTTGTTGCCTTCTACAGGTCCCTACAACATGGTGAAACGATCTTCATGAAGATTGTGGCACTGATGCTATGTGTACATGTGAAGAAGGTTAAGAAATTATACTTGAGTGACATCAGGAGGTGAGTTGTGTAGCTCATTTACTGAGTCATTGTGAGAACTAGTAGTATCTGCCTATTGATTATTGTCTGGTGATAATATGGCAGTATCTAAATCAGGGTTGGGAACATAGCATTTCTTTAGAAAAGCATCTCGTGTTACTAGCTTTATGTAGAGCTTTAATCTGTGACCATTAATCAACAATGAAAACCTGACAACATCTATGGTCTATAACTTTATTGCTCCATTAGGAAATACCTGCTGTATTTCATAAGGTCCCAACCACCTTGATTGTAGCTTACTTTTATAGTCCTTGTATTCAAAGTCATACAACAAAGCCCAGTCACCTACATGGAATTCTTTGGTCTTGATAAATTGGTCATGCCATTTAGTCCTCTATTTTTGAACTATTTCTATGTGATGGATAACTTCCACTCTAATTTGATCCAACCCATTTAGAATATGTAGCCTTTCCTTTTGTGCTTCTGTCAAGTCCATTACTAGTTCTACTGCTGTCATGAGTGTTTTATATTCAAATTCAATTGGCAGGACTTCTATTTCTCCATATATAATTCATAAGGTGTAAATCCTATAGTTGTTTTCCATGTTGTCATGGATACCCACACTACCTCTAGCAATCTGGCTACCCAGTCTTTCCTGTGAATTTATACTATTTTGGTCAGAATGTTTTCAATCTCCCTATTTGTAACCTCCACCTACCCATTAGCTTGGGGGTGATAAGGTGTTGACTTTATATGTCTGATTTCATATTCTTTAACCAATGTAGAAATGAGTTTAGAAGTGAATTGGGGACCTTGATCAGTGACAATTTCTCTTGGGGCTCCATACCTAGTGAAGATGTCTTCATACAAAAACTTGGCTATGTTCCCATCCATTACAAATTGGAATGTTTTGTCTTCAACCCACTTTGTCAGATAACCATTGCAAACTAAAATATACTCCTTATTATTAGATGTAGGTGAAATTGGGCCAATAAAGTCTAGCCCTCATTTGTCAAATGGTGCTAGTACAATTTGTGGCTGCAAAGGCATCTCATTTGTCTTTGTTGGTTTGCCCATTCTCTAATATCTGTCACAACTCCTTGTATACTTTATTGAATCCTTATGAAAAGTTGGCCAATAGTAGCCTATTGTTAGGACCTTAAATGTTGTCCTTTTGGCTACAAAGTGACCCCCATAGGGCTCATTATGGCAAGCTCTTAGGATGTCAAAGACCTCATCTTCTCTTATACATCTTCTCATAATATGATCTCAACCAATATAGAATAAATAACCAACAATCCAAGAGTATGGAAAACTGCTGCCTCTTCTCCCTAGAAAAGAAATGTGATGGTATCTGCCCTGCCACTAGGTAATTTGCAATGTCAACAAACCATGGTGTGTGTATATTGAGAGAAAACAAATGCTCATTTGGAAAAGAGTCATCTATAACACCTTCTAATTGTGTAGGAAATCTAGACATAAAATCTTCCACCACATTAGATTTTCCTGGCTTATCCACTATTGTTATATCAAACTCCTAAAGTAAGAGAAACCATCTAATTAGTCTACCTCCAACCATAGGTTTGTTCATTAGGTACTTGATTGTTGTATGATTTGTGTGGAAAAAGAGAGGATAACTAGTGATATAATGCCTAAACTTGTTAATGGCATAGACAATTGCTAACATCTCTTTCTCTGTGGTAGTATAATTTAGCTCCGCTCCTTGTAAGTTCTTTCTAATATAATAAATAGCACACTCTTTACTACCTTCCTTTTGACCCAATATATCTCCTATAGCAAAATCAGAAGCATCAGTGTGTATGTGGAAAGGCAATGTCCAATTTGGTCCTCTCAAGATAGGTGCTTGAGTTAAAGCTGCTTTAAGTGTCTCAAAAGAGTGCTGACATTCTATGGTCTAGTCAAATTCTATATCTTTTGTGAGTAGAGTAAGCAAGGGTGTTGCAATTTTGCTAAAGTCCTGAATGAATCTTCTATAATAGCCTGTATGGCCTAGAAAGCTCCTGACATCTTTTTGTTTTTGTGGCACAGGAAGTGTAGAAATGATCTCAATTTTATGGGGATCCACTTGAACTCCTTCACTTGATATAAAAAGTCCTAGAACAATCCCTTGAGTCATCATCATGAAACATTTTTCATGGCTTAATGATAGATTGTGTTCTTGACATCTTTTGAGAATTTTCTTTAGATTGTTTAGTGTTGTTTCATATGTTTCTCCATAAGTGGTGAAGTCAAATCATGAGGATAATTTGAGTAAATACTTAGCACTACCCTTTGAAAAGTGGTTGGGGCATTACATAATCCAAAGGGAAGAACATAATAAGCATAAGTACCCCAAGGGCATGTAAATGTAGTCTTATCCTAATCTTCTGGAGCTATCTTTATCTAGTTATAGCCACTAAAGCCATCTAAGAAGGAGTACTTTTTACCTACTAGGCAATCAAGTACTTGGTCAATGAAAGGTAGTGGAAAGTGATCGTTTCTAGTGGCTGTGTTTAGCTCCCTATAGTCCACACATACCCTCCATTTGCCTCCTTTCTTAGGAACAATGAATAAAGGTAACACCCATTGGCTATCAGAAATAGGGTAAATGAAGCCTACATCAAGTAGTTTTTGTAACTTAGTTTTAACTATTTCTCACAAGGTAGGGTTCATTCTCCTTTGAGGCTATCTAATTGGCTTGAAACCATCATTTATGTAAATCATAAGCATGCACAGGTTTGGATCAATTTCCTTCATGTCATTGTAATCCCATGCAAAGGCTGATGAATGTGCCTGTAGCACACTGGCTAGGGAATTCTATTGTTCTTTAGTTAGGGCATTGTTAATATTCAACATTTTACCTAGCATGATTTCCAATGCCTTGGAATTTGATTGCACAGAAGAAAGATCATATCCACTAATGTTCGGAACACACTCTTGTGGTAGTAAAGAGTGGAAAAGTTGGGATATGTCTTCTGAGGAGTTTGTAGGTATAATGTTCTATAGTGGATCTTGCAGACATGCTAGAAAGTCTTGTTGCTACAGGTCCCGATCATAGTTGTTCTGTATAATATGGTCAATTAATTCATCCTCATCTTGGTTTGCTAATAGGGGCTACATTCAATGGTCATGAGAGTTTGTATGGAATAGTTATCCTCTTCTTCCAAGGCAGGCCATATAACTTGCTCTAGATTGTCATGAGGTTGGGCTGGCGGATAGAGGACAACTTGTTGGTCATAGTTCCATTTGATATTATCATGTTCCCATACCTACAACCTATGAATGCATCAGTTGTTGCTAACCAGGGTTTGTCTAAGATAAGTGGATATCCTGCAAGGTTAACATTTAGCTGCAAGACTCTGAAATCTGTAGGATACTCCCATGAGTCTAATGCTATGACTATATCTTCAATGATCCCTTAAGTTTTACTATGGACCTATCTGTCAATTGTAAAATAGTTGGTGTAGGGCAAAGGTTAGCTAGCTGAAGTGACTGCATTGTTTCTTTAGTCATGACATTAATGGCTACCCCTAAATCAATCAAGGTATTTTTGATGAGGGTCCCAGTTATCTTAACATCCACTACTGGACTGCCAGGGTCTGTGTATTTAGGGATAGTTATGTTCCCTAGCATGATATCAACAAGGTTCCCTAGGACATGGACTGTCTAAGGATCCTTCCGTTTTCTTCCTAGCTTTTTAAGGAAAAGGTCCCTTACTATTTTGGTATAAAATTGGGATCTCCCTGATAGCTTGAATGAGGGGGATTTTGATGTTGAAATTCTTGAGTTGTCCTAATAGATTTGTCTCAGCTTGGGCATGATGTTTTGTAATGGATAAACACTTAGGGAAAGGAGGCTTCATACTTGAGATAGTTTGATTTACCTAATTTGACTTAGGTTCTAGAGATGAATTTTTTGAATCTTCAGATATGGGTTCCTCATCTACCATCTTAGTGATTTGAGGAGATGAAGGTCTAGCTAATGTTTTCCCTCTCCCGAGGTGGACATCACTCACCTTTGCTCCATAAGTGGGGTATTGAATATTCTTGCTAGTGTATGCCTGTTGGACAGGCTTGTTATTGGGGTTAGGTGCAGGTTGGGCAGGCAATTGTGGTGCTCTTGGTGGATGAGTTGTTGGGCTTAATGGATTTGGCATAATAGCTTGCTATTGTGGCTAAGAAGGCAACAAAGGTTGTGAGTAATTCATATTTTGGTTTTGCCATTTCTATCCCTTTTGCCATTGTGGCTACCATTGATTTTGTTGTACTGGCCATTGAGGATTGTAATTAGGTCCTTGGAAATTTTGTTAGGGCCATACATTTGGTTGCTCCTGATTCCAATTTTTCTAAGGGTTTTGCCATTGGTTTTGGGTAATCAGCCAAGGCTGAGGGTTCCAACCAGAGAAATTATGATTACCTATTGGAAATGATGCATTGAAAGTTAGGTGATTTTGTGACATACCTTGTCTTTGTTGCCATGGTTTCCTTTGTGCAATATAGAATAGTTGGCCATCTTCACTTTCAAATGGTTGAAAGTGTGGTTTATCTGATTTATCTTCTATAATACTGGCCACCCTTTTGCACTTGCAATTGGCTTTTCTTTGTCTGCAATTGGGACAATATTTAGTGAGTATTTAATCAGCCACCTCCTGCTTCTTCTTCAAGTGGAGAGTATCCAGTTGAGTAGCTAGGTGACTTATAATATCTTCTTTCATGTTGGTCAACAGGTTGCTCAATTCCACCCTTAAAACTAAATTATATGTCTTGCCAATGGTAGATGTTCTTTCTCCCCTTATCTTCTTGGTAAAAGACCTTGAGTAGTTTCTAAAAACTCTGCAAACATCCTCAAAGGGTAATTGAGACACATCTCCTGCCCGAATAAGATTAAGGGCATCCATGCAGTCATCATTAACTTCTCTAAAAAATACAAGCTTCAAAGATTCATCTGAGAGTTTATTCTATGGGTTTTTCTTTAGGCAGACTTGGAACCTCTCTACATAATATTCCAATGGTTCATCATCTTTTTGAGTCATCCTAAAGATATCATCTCTTCTCCTATCAATTCCTCCACAATAATCTTGGTACTTCTCTAGGAATTTTGTTTGCATTGTGTCCCAATCTAGAATAACATCCTTGCCTAGTCCCATAAACCATCTCAAAGTGACATCCTTCAAAGTAGCCAGAAATAGCTTGAGCCTATGAGCATTAGCTGTGTAGTATAGCTTCTACACAGGACATCAAATTTGAACAAGAATGTATCTGGATCCTTAGTCACCAAACCATAGAAGATGGTAATGCTGAAGGAGGTATATTCTTCAGAGCAACAACCCTCTATTGGTTGGTAATTGGAAACTCAAAAGTCACATGTTTTGGTGGACCATCCACTGCATCAGCCATGGTTAGGAAGGTTCTTTTTGTATTATCATTAGATGTTGATGAGAGGGAGAATTCTTCTTCAGTAATACCCTCGCTTTGATCAATGTAGTCAACAATATCTGATGCAGCTTGTTGGGTTGATGGAAGAAACCTTCCCAAAGTGTCTCTCTGCTTCCGCATACAATAGGTATGACTTTATATAGCAATGACTCCTGCACAATGTTAGTGAAATGTTCTGGTATGTGGTGGGATGAAACCTAAGTATCCCATCTTCTTGAAAGTAACACCATCCCTGACAATGGTGCCAAAAATGTAGAGTCTTTGCTATGTCTAGTAAACTTGGTGATATTCACATAATTTAAAGGAACAACCTAACTGAACAGTCTACTATAACCCTTGAAAATACCTTCATGGAATTATTGACCAGGGCTAGTAAGCTTGTGATGGCACTGACACTGTATGTGCTTTCAAAGATCAAACTATCTAACTCATCTAGTACAGTGTCATAAATTAAACTACTCAATGACAATATAAAATAACGATGCTATTGTTGCTATGGGTACTTGCAATGTAAGACTTTAACAAGTTAAGGAAATGAACTCTAAGAATTAGCTTGGTATTGATAACTTATCCTACCCTTCATAGTATCACAAGTCAATTGAAGTAAAACAACTTAAGAATCTAATTGATCTTGCATTCATGAAATAATTGCTACAACAATAATAATATGCAAGAAATAAAGTGAGGTACAATTACCCTGAGTGGCCCTTGCTTAGGTGATTGCCTCACTGCTTTTAACTCAACTATAGTTCTCTAGATTGAGACAATCATATTGATTCTAAATCATTCATTACACAGTCTTCTCAAATCACATAAAATCTTTCTAAACTTTATTATTCATAAAGTCATCATCACCATAACAAATATTGTCTGCATATATCTGGAAAAAGATTCAGATAGATATATCTGTGACAAAACAATCTACTTCAAACTTGAAACTTAACTAACAACTTAACTACCTCGACCACCGAGACATACATATAGGCATGGGGGAGTTTATTGAAATAGGTATCTTAACTGAAATCATAAACCGCCACTCAATAGAAACTAGATTGTGATAAATGCTAAACAACAATAACTAAAAAAGAAGGAAAGTAGAGTCCTAATAAAATTGGAACTCCTTGCTAAAACAAGGGAATGTGGACTGGTTGAATTAGTCACGTTGGTCTTCTAGTTGCAACAAAATCCTTCCTCTTTTAATTATCTTTATTGATTGCTATCACGATGCATGATTATCTTCATCAGGTGTCTCCATGCTATAATTTCTACGTGTGATTTAGTTTGGAACCTCTCCCGCTTTTCTATTTGGAAACTCTTTGGCTGCAGGCTACACCTTACAGTTCTTGTGGGTTACAGTCCACCTTCTTTAGCTATAAGAGTTAGCTCACAAAACATGAACACAAAACTAACAACCATATTCAACACAAATATCGTTTACAATCCATACATTTCCACACATAATTATGCATAATTCATCATATTAGAACCATATTCCATATACTTGATAATTAGGTCTAGGTCTATATAATGAACATAAAAGATAGCAAAGTGTAGGAATATGTATAGGAAAAATGTCTGAGAAATTGCATAAAAACTTAAGAAAATTAATCAATAACTAGACCCATCACCATCTCTTGCACAATCCTATTCTTCCTCTCGACTACCCCATTCTTCTGAGGGGTCCTAGGAGTAGACACATGTCTTCTAATACCATGATCTTCACAAATTTTTTTAAATTCATTTGAAGTAAACTCACCTCCTCTATTAGATCTTAGACATTTGATCTTAGCATCCATTTCATTCTCAACTATTGTTTTGAAAATATTAATCTTATGAAAGGCTTCTAATTTTTATCTTAAGAAAGTAGTCCAAGTCATTCTAGAGTAATCATCAATAAGCAACATGAAATACCTTTCACCTTGTTGACTCTTTGTTCTTGTAGGGCTACATAGGTCAGTGTGAATTAGCTCCAGAGGCATTGTAGAAGAATACTCCTTGCTCTTGAAATTTGTCTTTGTCTACTTTCCTATTTGACATTCCTTGTATAATGTGTTTGCAAGATTGGTTATCTTAGGTACATCTCTCACCACATGAATAGAGATGATCTTTACCATGTTATCATAGTTGATGTGTCGCATTCGCTTGTACCACAACCAACACTCACTAGATTGAGTGAATAAAAAGGTTCTTTCATTTACCTCCTTTAGATGATAGATATCTCCATAAGTCTTAATACCTTATGCAACTAATCTTCTAGACCTTGCCTTGTTGATTTCACATTCTTTGGAATGGAAGGTAAGATTGTATCCTTTACTGTAGATCTAAATGACACTGAGAAGATTGTACTTTAGCCCTTTGACATAGAGAACATCCTCAGTCCTATTATTCCCATCAATAGTTATAGCACCCTTTCCACAGATTTGTGCTGACTCATCACCACCAAACTTGACAACTCCACCATTCCATTTCTTAAGGCTGATAAACTTCTCCTTGTCACTAGTCATGTGGTTAGAACAACCAATATCAATTGCCCAAGCATTGGATTCTTCTTTTGCATGAAAGGAAATCCATACAACCATTGATTTTTCAATATCTTGGTTAGCCTACAAGGTATCAGACTTTTTACAATTCTCAATATCACCCTTTTTGTCACCAAAATTCAAGGCCATGAAAAGTGTTTCATCATTTAAATAATCATGATCCTCATCTTTTGATGAGCCACTGTTATCCATGGAATAAAGACTCTTTTTGGACTTCTCTCTCGTGTTACTACTCCTTGATTCTTTAAAAGAACATTT
The DNA here is from genome assembly GCA_027924645.1 of Cunninghamia lanceolata. Taxonomy (NCBI): domain Eukaryota; kingdom Viridiplantae; phylum Streptophyta; class Pinopsida; order Cupressales; family Cupressaceae; genus Cunninghamia; species Cunninghamia lanceolata. Next base: position 57,232 of record BSBN01002281.1, read on the forward strand.
AGAAGCAAAATGACCAATTTTCCCATAGTTGAAACATTTGAAAGGTAACTTACCTTTGTTGGCAATGTGTGTTGTCATTGATGTCAACATAGTATATAGAAATGTATAGACAAACTTGTACAGAGGAAGAGTCAGTATGGTCAAGGAAAACTAGTCAAGGAGAAGAGAAAACAATCTAAGTATGGTAAAGAGATCAGTTTGGTGTTTGAGCATGATGCAAAGGTAAATATTCATCTCCTTACATATTTATTGTATCCCCACATGCATATCTTATCTGTTGGGAATACCACACTTAATGACAAGAAGCAATAATATGACTAAGGCAATCACAATACATATCCTAAGACATAGTCACCTTGTTTTGGTCTGCACTTCTCCACAGAGAAATATCTGATCATGTGGTTTAGAGAAAAGGCTAATAGACATATAAGGCATGATATAATGAAGTATCAAGTGGCCTAATGGTTCATAAAGACAACACTTAAGTGACAAAGGCAATATAGTCTGTTTTGGACCTTGAATACAGAAGTTTGAGTTTTGCAGAGGATGACATGTATACATCTCAACCATACAAGCTTGTACGGAGGTCTCATATGCTCCAAGATATCTTTGGGATGATCCATGTGTATATAAATTCCTATTTTTGGTACCGCATCAATTAGTTAAGTCTGTAAGTGAAGATTTGAGAATAACTATTCTCTGGACTCCTAGTTACCTTTGTCAAACCTATGTATTTCTCTGGAATCATTAGATAAAGATGTGTGGATGTAATAAGGAACATATAATGGTGTTTAAGATCATTCTTAAAGGTTTTAGGACTTGTATTGCATCACAATGCCATATCTTGAGTTTTGAAGTACTCATGTGGTCTGAAATGCTCTATTTCCCACAATTAGTCAAGTTTCCTATTTTCCGGATAGATATATTGATATGATACTTCTTTTGTAAGGTGTATGAATGATGTTGAGATCATGTATGATTGAATTCTTGGTCCACATAGAGTTTTTGGCTTCTCCCCAAGAGTGTGAAGATAGACAGTTAGCAGTCCTGAGTAGCTTGAGCTTACTGGCTAAGTACTTGATATATGTGGAGGATCCTAATTAGTTTCCTTAACTCTGGATGGTATGGAAAGATGTGTCTTGACTCCCTTCATGAAGTTCTAAGGTCTGCAACAAGTTTTTCCTATCATATTGTATGTATTGATGTCAACTTGTGAGGAGTTACATGTTTCATCCAATGTTGATTATGATGCCAACCTAATAAGTGTTTTGAAGTGTTACGGAGGATATTTATAGAAGATAAAGTTCATTTGTGAATGGCAGAGATGTGATTGTGAAGATATGTAGAGTAGAATGCAAGATATGAAGTGTGCAGAATCAGTATGAAGGCATGTTTTGAGAAAAAAAAGGAAGACTACATTACCAACATGAGATAGATGTTTACTCCACAATAGTCCTTGTATTTACTATCTTTGTAAGTCCTATTGTAGTGGGTAGAATACTTAGGGAGTAGTAGCTTCCTTGGGTTGTATCCCTAAATCAAAGTTATAAGTGTTGTAAGCACAAATACATGGAGTTGTAGCTTCCTTGGCTTGTAGCCCTAAATTAATGTTGTAATACCTTTTAGAGTGAGCATAATATATTGTTAGCTAATCATCACCATGGTTTTTCCCCATTTTAGGGTTTTCCACATAAAAATACTAGTGTTATGTGTGTTGCATGATTTCCTTTCCATTCTCTAAGTTATTTAGTTTTATGAGTAAACAGCTGGTTAAATTATAGTGTATGCTGATTCACCCCCCTCTCAGTACCTCATTGTATTCAACAATTAATATCAAAGCCAAGTGCCTCTGAGAGGCCTAATAGTTGAGGTAGATCCTGCACATGAACACATGGAATATGAAGTTATGGACAATGATGTATTTGTATTGGAACCAAATCTAGAAGCACTGGAACCTAATTGTTAGGATCTTGATGGGTGTGAAGTAGACCTTGAAGGAGAACTCGAGTCAGCTAAGACATGCTTGAGGTGGAAAAAGAGACAATTGACAAATTGAAGGCAAAGGCCAAAGAATCAAAAGAAGAAATTGACAAACTAAAAACCCTAACAAAAGGAGATAAAGGAGGTGACATAAAGCTCAAGGAGGTTGAAGAAATTATCTCAAATTTGAAAGTAATGGTTGAAGAAGAAAAGAGGATTGAATATTGCTTAAACATCAATCTCTTTGAAAAATTAGCTGCATGTTCAAAACTTGAGGAAGAAGTTGTCACTCTAAGAAAAGAACTCGAAAAGGAAAAATAGTAGATTGACAAAGGACTAAAACTGAAAGGAGGATCTATAATCCTTGATGAGATAATTAACTCTCAAAAGCCAACAAAATAAAAATTAGGTCTTGGCTTTGAAAAGGGGAAGAGTCCTATGCTCAGTGTCTCTAAAAACTTGTATGATAACTTCCAATCAGGAGGAAAGTTTGGAATAAAGAAGGAATAAACTTACACTGAAGATCCTAAGAAGAGTGCCTCTAGATTTAACAAAGAAGATGATTTCACCCATGTGCAAAGACAATGGAAGAATATGAAGAAGAATTTCAGAGGTCCTCCACCTACAAGGCAACATACTCCCATCAGGTATTCTCAAGGTTTCAATGATAATTGCTATGATTGTAATAAATTTGGTCACAAAGCTACTAATTGTAGAAGTAAAATGAATCAAAATGTTGTAAGATGTAATACTTGCAATAAGGTTGGTCATAAAGCTATTGAATGTAGAAGTAAGATAAATTAGAATCCTATAAGGTTTTATGCTTGCAATAAGATGGGACATAAGGCCAATGAATGTAGAAGTAAAATGTCAAGGAATAATAGGGACAATTACCTAACAAGTTTAGCGACAAGGCAACTAATTGCAGATCTAAGGTAAGGAGAAATGAAAATGCTCAACAATCAAAGTTCACCTGTCATGTAATTGCAATCAAACAAGGCACTCTAGAAAGAATGTAAGGCCTGCTCCAAAATTGATATTTCTTAGCTAAAGAAGGGAATGAGAAAAGTATGGAAGGACGAATGTGATGTTTTCAGACCTCTGCCTAGTGCAAGTGGATCCTCTGGTAACTAAAAGATGAAGTATTGGTTTAGGGGGAGTTACAACTACAAAATTCTTCAAACCCCTGAATAAATAAGATGCTAAATTTCTTAGTATTTTGGCTAAATTTGGTATGAGCATGTTAAGATAATGATTTAAAGAAGTTTGATAAAAACTTCAAAGAAAAATCTCTCAATGCAGTAGATTGTGAAGTATTTATGGCTTTTAGTGATAAGAACATCTACCAAAAGGAAGCATGAACTTAGGGGGAGTTGTTACTGCAAATTCTTCACCTCCCTTTCATGATGCTAAAAGCATTCTGCATACATACAAGTTTGAAACAAATTTCAGAGCAATTGATTAACTTGTGGAGGATTGCTGAGTGATTAATGGCTTTTGCATATGAAAAGGGTAAATTAGGACAAAATTGTGAAGGCAATTAATGTGGAATGAAATTTTGTATATAGGCAGTGTTCAATCATTTTTCCCCTCATTTGAATGAAGTCAAGCAAGTTGAAGAGATTGATAGGAGAAAAAGATTGTTAGAAAAAGTGTTGGAGTAAACCCTACTCTTCGTATCCACAGGTATTTCTTAATTTCACTGGTTAAAACCCTAATTCCTGAAGCTAGTATGATGGTTACACCGGTTGTGATTAATGTGGTTGGGAGGCCAAGGCCAAAGTTTAAGAATCATCCCTTCAAATCCACTATGACGGATGAAGTTGGCGCCTTCTCACATGTTACTCCAAATGTATTACATACTGAAGATGTCTGAATATACATTCACTCATAGATAGACGGATATGATCACTTAAAGCTTGAATAGTTCAAGAATGAAAATCTATTGGGAGATGATTTCTAGTTGAAACCTGAATTGCAAACATTATTGCTAAGCACTTGGATATTTGGAAGGGTTTTCCAAATTTTGATATGAAGATGCTTGGGTGAGAATTACCCTAAGTTGAATTCATGGAGATTTCTTCTATTTAGATCAGCCCATCTAATCACTAAGGATGCTATAAAGGCTGTGACTGGTTTATGTTCCTCCAGACCAATTCCTGTTCTGAAATTTGTCAAGAATGAAAAAGTGATGAAGCTCATTGGAGCAAAATTTGACAAGAGAACATTAATTGTAGATGATATTAAAGATTTGGGGGTCCAGTATACAACTATGAACATTGCATACAAAATACACTACATTAACAAGGATAACTCTACCTCTGCAACAATAATAAACACTGCCTATCAATTGGTCAAAGAGGGAAAATATTTTGATCTATGTGAATTTCTACAGCAACAACTTTTAGACAATCTGAGGATGACAAAGTAGTCAAACGCAAATTCTGGTATGGCTCTTTGATTATATGTCTTATGTTCTACTTTTTGAATGAATTGCCTTCAATGAAAGGAATGGTGTGGAATCCAAATACCCTTGTTGCCCATCAAATCAAAGACTACATGAGAAGTTTCCTTGATCATAAACACTGTAATACTCTATTTTGGGGGTTCTTCAAGACATTTTAGAATGAAATGTAATCCAGAGAAAGGATACCTGCTAAGGTAGTAGAAAATATAACAATGACATAACATTCATGGTTGACAAAGACAACTGTTACATGGAGGCTATTGAGCCTAGGACATTCTGGATTACTACTCTACCTTATGAGGTTTTAGAGCTTGATTTTGTAGGATATGTTGATATGCTTCTTAACAAACCTAAAGATCTCTCCACTGAAAGATTTGGGACATATGATGAGATTATCAATAAATCAGTGAAGAAGGATGTAGAGGAGAAAACTTAGAAAAGATAAAATCCAAAGCAGAGAAGATGAAAACTAACTTGGAAAAGATGGTCAATTCTCCTAAAGGCTCTTAAGGAGAAGCACAAGCCATTTATTTTGTACAACTATCGAGGAGAACAAGAATATTAGCATTAGCTACATCCTCTACCGCTATCCCCTCTAGATATTCATTACTTGCCAAAAGAGGTGCAACATAGATCCTTGAACAAATCCAGACCACTGAGAAGAAAAAGCCTAGACAAAAGAGTCAGGCCAAAATAGGCAAGATAAATCTAATGAATGTTGCAGACATTGAATAAGAAGAAAAGCAAGAAGAGGTTGAGACTCTGACAAGGAAGAAAAGAACTAGAGTAGAAACTAAAGAAGAAGAGACTTCTAAGGAGAAAGGAAAAGAGAAAGCAAAAAGGGGTAAGAAACCTGACTATGTTCCCTTGCAACTTGAGGCAATAGTGAATGCAATTATATTGTATGGTACCCTAAAGGAGGTTTCAAGAATTTATGATGAAGACCCTCTAATGACAAATCTACCCTTGAAGAAGCAATAGTCAGATATATGGGATCCCATAGTTTGGCCTTAATTTAAATCATAGACCAACTGTCTAAGAGCCTTGGTGATATCCTTACTAAAAAGAGAAATGATGCTTTAAGTGAAGAACCTGAGATAAAGAAAAGAGCAATTGAAAAGGTTTTCCCTCCATCTCCAAGGAAGAAAGAGTCAAAGTTTCTAAAATTCTAACAAATGAATTTAGAACTAAAAGAAGATTAAATAATTTGATGTCAAGGAATGAGGAATAGATAAAGTGATTGAAAAAAGAGACACTATAGAAAACTACTAAAGTTCTCAAGGAGATGATAATTGATGTGGCAATTATTGAAGATGTATCTAATCAGTCTACCTTTGAAGGAAATGATTAAGGCAGTGATAAGCCTGAAAGGAATGAGGAGATTGCTCCTCCTGAGGTTACTGGAGCACGAGTCACAAAGGGACAAGACAAAACCAATCTACCTCCTTCAGATAGCTCTACAGGATAATGTGTGCCTCACTCAGACAGTCTTGATACAAGATATGATTCTTATCCTCTGGGGAATATAGGAAATAAAGAAGAGAGGAAATAAGATAACTCCAAGAAAGATGAGGAAGAAAAGAAAAGGATTGATGAGGAACACAAGGATGAAAATGATAAGGGAGAAACTAAATAGGGAGAGCTATTAGAAGGAATGGATGACATAGGTCAAGGTGCATAAAAAACAAAATCACTCAAAGATGTATTAGAAATGCAACTATAGTTTCAACTAGTGGTCACCCCTCAACTTTTGTAGATTCCTACCCATGAGGGGCAAATAGACCTGTCAAGCATTTCACCTCTTCATAAGCTTCAACTCGGTGACATACTGCATGCCTTTGCAAGAAAAGAGTTTATATAAGAAAAATTAAAGAAATCCAGTACAATAGAGGATGCTATAAAATTGGTACAAGAAGGGTTACCAGAGGTAACCATTGAACCCTCATTGCCTCCAGAGCAAAAGCTCAAGTTTCTAATGGACTCCTTTAAGGATCACTCCTCCCACATAGAGAAAAAGGTAGAAAAAGAGGCAAAAAAAGAATAAATGACAAGAGAATGGCTAAGATGATTGACAAATGTGACAAGACACATAACAAGCTTAAAGAAAATTTGAAGAAATTCAAAGTTTGCATTGATGAGGCCATAAAATTATATCTATTCTATCTGAAATGGCCAAGTTCCACAAAGAACATCAAAGCTCAGATGGACTCCATTGAATCTCAATTATCTATGTTGGCCAAAATTTATTATTTGTCAAAGGATAAGATTGGTGCAACTAGGTGATGCAGAGCCACACAGCAAAAGCTTACAAACAGGGAGAAAAACCCACTAAACCCACCAAGTAGCTAATCCCCCTTTTGATCGGCAAGATCATCATATTCGCCTACCAGCATCATCATCATATTCGGTGAACACAATTATTCTCCTGACGATCACTATTCACCTTACCGCCAAACTCTATCTATAGCATCATGATGTTTGGCATCACCTGCACCTTTTATCAGCAGGATATGAAATATCGGGTTCCTCCCATATATCCTGATGACGACAACCTCACGCACCTCTCTTCCGATGCTTACGTCACCTCGATATCCTACACCTATCCCAAAACACTTGTTGTCGGTAGGATAAAACTTTATTGGGTGATATTTGGGAATGTCCTGATGACGATGATGTCACATGCACTGTTACTTCCTCCAATGTCGACAACACCTGGATATAAGACTCATTCATGTGCTTTGCAGCATGATATGAATTGTCGGGTTATACTATAATATCTTGATGATGATCCTGGGATCTATGTGATCCTTGGCTACCCGATGTTCAAACAAAAGATGATCCTCCTCCTTTCTTTAGCAAATGTGACTTTGACTTGCCATTGACCCATTCGATTGTACCTCCGCTTGCGTGTATGCTCCAACATACAACAATGATATGCGGATGATAGATATACACGAAATGATGATCCTGCAGGTGATATACATAGGAAATATATAACCAAACTATATCATCCTAATGCCTTCCAAATAGACATTTTCCCTAAGTTTCAAGACCCGATCTAGATAGCGATATGCGCATAGATGCAAATGCGATATACATAATCTATAATGTCGCATGCGAATGTTGTATATCTGTCAAATGTATATTTTCAACAAAACTCTCAGAACTTCATAATTTTGACATAGAAAGCATGACGATCGGCCCGGATCATCTCTTGAACAATTCAAACTTAGAATTTATCCTCTTAAACCCTAGCACATGAGGATGCTAGGATAGCTCACAGCATGCTAACAATCGATCCCACAAACATGAAATGCATAAATAGAGAAACAAAAATGTAAACTAAACTATGATACATGCCCATTCCACCGATTCAGAGAATCAACCGGTGGAATGGTTGGATGAATCCATTTGCCTGTAACCAAAAAGAATCAATACATAGATAGCTTATAAACCAGACAAATGAAATCAATGGGATCTCTTACTTTCAATAACAGGAATGCATAGAAGATTCACAGTCTCGCTGTGTCACAAATGTCCCTCCTGCTATGCTAAAAACTCACAAAACTATCAACTGTATCTACTCTGTCTACCTTCTAAAACAAACTGATCGAGGGCATAAATAGTAATCCTCCGCAAGTACTACCAACTCGATTCCCAGTGGTTGGGAGCTTCCAAGTGGCTGGGAGGAGACAACTAGGACAGTTATCATAACAAACTTCTAACTACCAACACATCCTCCTAGGTCGATCTAAAACATAAGAATTGGTCCAATGGACCTTATTACATCAAAAAGTCAAACATACTATAAATAGACTTATGTTATGTTTTGCAGGGTGCTCCTGCACCATACTCCCCAGAAGAAGAAATCTCAAGTCCACTTGAGATGAGAGTATGTAGATCTGCACCATGTGTCTGGATTTGCTCTTCAGTCATCCATACTGCTTCTGAATCAGGTTTGCCCTGCCAAGCCACCAGATATTCCAAATAGCTTTTGTTCCGGGTCTGCTTGATCACTCTTGTGTTCAAAACCTTCTGCAACTATGGAGGATCATGTTTTGGAATGTCATCAGCTGTTGTATCCTGTAGTAGGTCTTGTTCTTCATCTTTATTATGCTTGTATGGAGTTAAATCACATACATTGAATATAGGTGATAAACCAAGATCTGGAGGGAGTCGTATCTCATAAGCATTCTGTCCATGCTTTCTCAAAATCTGACATGGGCCAATCTTCCTCTACATGAGTTTAGTATATTTGCCCTTAGGAAGTCTTTCCTTCTTCAAATGAACCCATACTAAATCTCCAACATCAAACTATACATCCTTCTTCTTTTGATCAGCATATGCTTTATACTTCAAAGTAGTTTGCTGTAGCTGGGTCTGTACTTGATCATGAATCTCTTTGATGGCTTCTGCAAAAGCTTCTCCCTCTACACTAACAGGGTCTACTGTAGGGAGATCTCTCAATTCCAAAATTCCTCTTGGATGCATACCATACACTATTTGAAAAGCACCTGCTTCCTTAGTCCAAGCAAATCTGCACTTTTGTCCTCCTTTTATGGTATCAAGCATGGGTGCACAAATATGACTAAACCCTCTTATAAACTTTCTGTAGAAGGTTGTTAACCCATGAAAACTTCTGACATCATTCATAGTCCTTGGAGTTGGCCAAGACAATATGGCACTTACCTTCTCCTTATCCATTTGCAGCTTGCCTTGGGAAATGACAAAACCCAAATATGTGATCTCCTCTTGTAGGAAAAAACACATGTCCAAATTTATCATTAGCTGCTCTTCATGTAACCTCTTGAGAACCAAATCTATATGTCTGAGATGTTCTTCCTTTGTGTTGCTGAAAATCAGAATGTCATCTAGATATACTATGACAAACTTTCCCATGAATTCTCTCAAAACCTCATTCATTAATCTCATAAAAGTACTAGGTGCATTAGACAAACCAAAAGGCATAACTTTCCACTCATACAACCCATCATTGGTTTTGAATGCTGTTTTCCATTCATCTCCTGGCCTAATCCTGATCTGATGATAACCACTCTTCAAATCTATTTTTGTAAAATACTTAGCACCTCCCAAACAGTCAAGTAAATCCTCTATCTTAGGGATTGGAAACCTATACCTGATTGTGATCTTATTAATAGCCCTAGAATCTGTGCAAAGCCTCCAAGTACCTTCTTTCTTTGGTGCTAGTATAGCTGGTACTGCACATGGGCTTAAACTTTTACCAATCAGACCTGTGTCTAACAATTCCTCAATTTGTCTTGCTACTTCTGCATTTTGTTTTGGAGTTAGCTTATATGATGCTTTGTTTGGAAGTGTAGATCCTGGGATTAGATCTATGCAATGGCTGATATCCCTTACAGGTGGTAGGGATCTTGGCATTCCATCAGAGATGATGCCTTTATACTTATCCAATAACTCTTGGACAACTAGGTCTATGAACCTCTGCTTCTTCTCTTTCTTGACTTCTTGCTACTATTCTTTATTCACTGTGAGACATCGAATTAGGGCATATGCAACTGCACCTTCTGCTGCTACTTCTTTCATGAACTGTTTTCCTTCCATCAGCATTACCTTCACCTCTTTTCCTTTTGATTTCTCCTCCTTCTCTATCAATGGTAGTAACTCTGTCACCTTACCATCCTTGGTGATTGTATAGGTGTTTCTTACACCATCATGGCATGCCTTCAAGTCATATTGCCATGGTCTACCAAATAAAAGATTGCAAGCATCCATCTTGGTAATGTCAAACAATAACTTGTCCCTATATGCTCCAATCTAAAATTCTACCCAAGCCTGTTCTTCTACAACCGTCTGCTAACCTTGGGTAAGCCATGAGACCTTATATGGGGATGGGTGAGGCAATCTCCTAAGCTTAAGCTTTGTTACCATTTCATCAGATACAAAATTTTTAGTAGAACCATAATCAATTAAAACTTTACATGCCTTACCTCCTGCTTTGCAAATGGTTCTGAAAAGACACTTTCTTTGTGGGGGTTCTTTGTCAGGTACCTTCATGGTAGTCATTGTTGTTCTCATCATCAGAGATTCTCCACTCTATGGATATCCATAATTGTTAGGAGCATTCACATTTTGAAAAACATTAGAGCTTGTTGCACTTTAACATCAGGTTCTTGGATCAGATTTGTTCTCTTTTCTCCTATTGAGCTTGTTGCCTTTTCTGGACATCTGCTGGCTATATGGCCTTCTTTGCTATAGTTATAACATCTAATAGATCTTCTGCCCTGGGATCTTCCTCTGAAAAGTCTTCTGCCTCTGAAGTTTTCTTGCTGATTGTAACTTTCTCTCTGGTTTTGACTGTCGTTTCCCTTGCTGTTGTCATGACTGGATTCTCCCTAATATCCATGTCCATGTCCTCTTCCTCTGAAAGGACTTCTTCCACCTCTTTGTTGTTTACCTCTTCCTCTATTGTTCTGTTCTTGTCTTCTCCTTAACTTCTCTTCCACTTTCAATGCCAACTGAAAACATTTCTGAACTGTATCTGGATTATGCAGATTCAAATCTTCCTGAATGTTGAACCTCAATCCATTAAGGTATCTGGCTACCTTTTCTTCCTCACTCTCTTTTACCTTTGTCTTCACACAAAGTTTCATGAATTCCTCTGTATATGAGCTGACATCTAGCTCCTTTTGCTTCAGGTTTTGCTTCCTCTTGTGTAATTGGATACTGTAATCCAATGGAACATAGGCTTCCTTCACTAAAGCCATCATCTTCTTCCATGTAGCAACTCTACGCTTCCCTTCTTGTACTCTGTCATCTTGGACAAAATTCCACCTTGTCAATGTAGCTTCTTTCATCTTTGATTGGGCTATCTTCACCCTCTGTTGTTTTGGTATCTCCTCTGTCTCAAAGAAATTGTTTAGGGAGTCTATCCACTCCATCACTGAATCAGGATCCATCTTTCCTGTAAACACTGGCAAATCCAGTTTCACATCCATGGTTCTCCTCTCCATGGATTTGAGGGCATTAATCAAGGGTCTCTGGTCTGTAGGAACGACTTCCTCATTCCACCTAGGGATCTCTTCTTCTTCCCTATCTTCTTCTTTACCAGAACCTACTCTGTCCCTCAACTTCTCCAATTCATCCTTCAATGCCTGATTCTGAGCCTTTATAGCCTTGCTCTCAGCAATCTGCTTCTTTACTAGAACTGCCAACTCAGCGTTGGTCATTCTTGTCGGGAACTCTGATGTTCCTTCTTCATCTGACATCTTGTATTGTTTTTTTTTCTCCCAAAAGACTTTTCCTTTGCTCTGATACCACTATGATGCAGAGCCACACAACAAAAGCTTACAAACAGGGTGAAAAACCCACTAAACCCACCAAGTAGCTAATCCCCCTTCCTATCGGCAAGATCATCATATTCGCCTACCAGCATCATCATCATATTCGGCGAACACAATTATCCTCCTGATGATCACTATTCACCTTACCGCCAAACTCTATCTGCAGCATCGTGATGTTCGGCATCACCTGCACCTTTTATCAGTAGGATATGAAATATTAGGTTCTTCCCATATATCTTAATGACGACAACCTCATGCACCTCTCTTTCGATGCTTATGTCACCTCGATATCCTACGCCTATGCCAAAACACTTGTCGTCAATAGGATAAAAGTTTATTGGGTGATATTTGGGAATGTCCTAATGACGATGATGTCACATGCACTGTTACTTCCTCTGATGTCGACGACACCCAGATATAAGACTCATTCATGTGCTTCGCAGCATGATATGAATTGTCGGGTTATACTGTAATATCCTGATGATGATCCTCCTCCTTTCTTTAGTAAATGTGACTTTGACTCACCGTTGACTCGTTTGATTGTACCTCCACCTGCATGTATGCTCCAACATACAACAACGATATACAGATGATAGATATACATGAAATGATGATCTTGCAGGTGATATACATAGGAAATATATAACCAAACTATATCATCCTAATGCCTTCCAAACAAACATTTTCCCTAAGTTTCAAGACCTGATCCAGATAGCGATATGTGCATAGATGCAAATGCGATATACATAGTTTGTAATGTCACATGCAAATGCTGTATATCCGTCAAATATATATTTTCAACAAAACTCTTAGAACTTCATAATTTCACATAGAAAGCATGACGATCAGCCCGGATCATCTCCTGAACAATTCAAACTTAGAATTTGTCCTCTTAAACCCTAGCACATGAGGATGCTAGGATAACTCATAGCATGCTAACAATTGATCCCACGAACATGAAATGCATAAACAGAGAAACAAAAATGTAAACTAAACTACGATACATGCCCATTCCACTGATTCAGAGAATCAACCGGTGGAATGGTTGGATGAATCCATTCGCCTGCAACCAAAAAGAATCAATACACAGATAGCTTATAAACTAGACAAATGAAATCAATGGGATCTCTTACTTTCAATAACAGGAATGCATAGAAGATTCACAGTCTCGCTGTGTCACAAATGTCCCTCCTTCTGCTATGCTAAAAACTCACAAAACTATCAACTGTATCTACTCTGTCTACCTTCTAAAACAAACTGATCAAGGGCATAAATAGTAATCCTCCGTGAGTACTACCAACTCGATTCCCAGTGGCTGGGAGCTTCCAAGCGGCTGGGAGGAGATAGCTAGGATAGTTGTCATAACAAACTTCTAACTACCAACACATCCTCCTAGGTCGATCTAAAACATAAGAATTGGTCCAATGGACCTTATTACATCAAAAAGTCAAACATACTATAAATAGACTTATGTTCTATTTTGTAGGGGTGCTCCTGCACCACTAGGGCACAAGTTGAGAACCTTCATGCATAGTTATCTCAACTGCAGGACCAAAGAGAAAACCTAAAGAAACAATTTGATCAGTTGAGAGAGGTAGTAAATCTGAGACTTGCCTCGCTGTTTGGTCTACTAGGGGAAGCAGAAAAGGTAGATTAAAATATGAAGACACCAAGCAATGTAGAGGAAGATGGGGAGATATGTATGGAGTGTGAGTGTTAGAACCATATGCTAGCCTAAAAATTTGTCAATTGGACTACAACTCTTCAAAAAATCAAGGTAATTTACAAGGCTATTATACCATCCAAGTGAGTTGTAAGAGTAATGTAATTAAGACAATTTTTGGTGTACATAGTATTGTAGAAGATAGTAGTGTCACATCATGTACATAGCATCCTTTTTTGGGGAATCTTCATCTTAGAGGGAGTATAGTGTAGAAATCATTTTGTAAGGGGAAGTCTATACAATTTTTTTTGGATTGATACAAGCAAAGGATACCAATCCCTTTGTCCTTGATGTCAAAGGGGGAGAGAGAAATATGTGTCTAAGGGGGAGTATATGTTGCCATCAATGACAAAGAGGGATATTGTTGGCAATGTGTGTTGTAATTGATGTGAAGATAGTATCTAGAAATGTATAGACATACTTGTATAGAGGAAGAGTCAGTATGGTCAAGGCAAACTAGTTAGGGAGAAGAGAAAATGGTCTAAGTATGGTAAGGAGATCAGTTTGGTGTTTGAGCATGATGAGGAGGTAAATAATCATGTCCTTTCATATTTCATTTATGCCTACATGTATATCTTATCTATTGGGAATACTGCATTTAATGACAAGAAGTAGAAATTTGACTAAGGGATTCACAATACATATCCTAAGGTAGAGTCACCTTGTTTTGGTCTGCACTTCTTCGCAAAGAAAGATCTGATCATGTGGTTTTGAGGAAAAGATAATAGACGTATAAGGAATGATATGATGAAGTGTCAAGTGGCCTAGTGGTCTACAAAGATAACACTCAAGTGACAGAGGCAATACAATATATTTTGGAGCATGAATACACAAGTTTGAGTTTTATGGAGGATGAAATATATACAGATCAACCATACAAGATTGTGTGGAGGTCTTAAATGCTCCAAGATATCTATGGGATGATCCGCATGCAAATAAATTCCTTTTTCTGGTAGGGCATCAAGTAGTTAAGTTTGTAAGTGAAGATTTGAGAATAACTATTCTCTGGACTCCTGGTTACCTTTATCAAACCTTTGTATTCCTCTAGAATCATTAGATAAAGATGTAAGTATATAATAAGGAACATATAATGGTGTTTAAGATCATTCTTAAAAGGTTTCAGTACTTGTATTCCATCGCAAAGCCATATCTTGAGTTATGAAGAAATCATGTGGTCTAGAATGCTCTATTTCAAACAATTAGTCAAGCTTCCTATTTTTTGGATGGATAGATTGATATGATACTTCTTTTGTAAGGTGTATGAATGATGTTGAGATCATGAATGATTGAATTCTTGGTTTGGATAGACTTTTTGGCTTCTCCATGGCAGTGTGAATATAGACAGTTAGCAGTCTTGAGAAGCTTGAGCCAACTGGTTAAGTACTTGATATATGCGGAGGATCCTAATTAGTTTCCTTAACTCTAGATGGTATGGAAAGATAGGTCTTGATTCCCTTCATGAAGTTCTAAGCTTTGCAACATATTTTTCCTATCATATTGTATGTATTGATGTTGACTTGTGAAGAGTTACACGTTTCATCCAATGTTGATTTTTATGCTAACCTAATCAATGTTTTGAAGTATTGCAAAGGATATTTATAGAAGATAAAGATCATTTGTGAAAGGTAAAGATGTGAGTTCAAAGATATGCAGAGCAAAATGCAAGATATGAAGTGTGTAGAAACAGTATGAAGGCATGTTTTGAGTAGAAAAGGAAGACCGCATTACCAACATGAGATGGATGTTTACTCCACAATAGTCCTTGTATTTAATATCTTTGTTACTCCTATTGTAGTGAGAAGAATACTTAGGGAGTAGTATCTTCCTTGGGTTATAGCCCTAAATCAAAGTTGTAAGTGTTGTAAGCACAAATACAGGGAGTTGTAGCTTTCTTGGGTTGTAGCCCTAAAACAATGTTGTAATTTACCTTTTACAATGAGCATAATATATTGTGAGCTAATCCTCACCGTGGTTTTTCCTTGTTTTAGGGTTTTCCATGTAAAAATACTAGTGTTATGTGTGTTACATGATTTCCTTTTTGTTCTCTAAGTTATTCAATTTTATGAGTAAACAACTCATTAAATTTTAGTGTATGTCGATTCACCCCCCTCTGAACACCTCACTATGTTCAACAACCTTTGTATTTGCCGGTGCCCTTCTTCAATATTCTTACAAAGTTTACCTCTACCTCATCAAGGTCATCATCTTGATCAACTACTTCATCTTCTGCTTTCTTACTTGCTTTGAATGTTGCTTCCTGCTTTGGAGCACCTTTGTCAAATTCTCTCATTTCAAAGGCTGTGAGAGCACCAAACAATTGATCTACTATATAGGCATCCAAGTCCTTATATTCCTCAATAGTAGATACATTATGACTGTAAGATTTAGAGAGAGATCTCAGATCCTTCTGACTTTTGCCTTTTCATTCCTTTTTGATGATTGCTCTTCTGCTTTGACAACTTCTACACTTTCTTCAATAGTCATCTCTGCAGCTTATTGACTCACTACTTTCAGCCTTCAAGAAGCTTTTACTTTGGCTCACTACCTCCAGAAATTAATTAGGCACAATCTTCACTTCCTTTCTGTCTCACAAATGTCTTCAAGATGAATTAGGACAAGCCTTATTGTTTCTACTCTTTCTCCTTCAGTCACACATCATAATGCATTGCATATCCATATTTTGCTTTTCACACACTCATAGTCACAATCATACCTAACCTAGATCAACTAGGTTTACATTATATACATGATATTACATTGATTACATTATAAGTTGGCCAATACAACAAGAATATTACAATTACATGTCAGCCAAAGATCAAACAACATGAAACATGTAGAGGGCAAGCACTAACATGAACTACATGCACCACTAGGAAGGGAAACATGCCTTGTGGATCCCATCACATACTTAACCCAGTCCTAAACACCTTCATAGCATCATCCTTCAAAGAACAACATCTGCACACTTCACACAATTGAATTAGGTCTCCCTTAAGAAAGAAAACGTGAAGCTTATAGCACATTGGTCATTACAATCTTGGTGGTACTCATGGATGATTAAAGATTACTTGTTCTTCTCCCAGATGAGTCAACATGACCCACACAATATCTCCAAACACTCCTTGAACTCTATAGAACAAGAACTTTGTGGCACAGACCTTCAACATGTATTCTGAGAAAAATTAGACATCTGGAACTATATGTAACTTACTGTCATTTGAAAAACTGAACTTGTGAACCACCAAATCCCCTAATATTGAAAATTAGCATGCATTGAACATCTATGATCATGTTCACAAAACTGAATGAGCAAATCTTCACATCTAGAGGAACATAGAGCATTCCAACAAGCCTTCATCATCACTTTACTCTACCATAGCACATACTGAAACTCTGTCACTTATAAGTTTCACTACTAAAGGTATAATGACTTGAACTCTTGGATGTAATACCTTCAGAACATATAAACTCAACTTCTAAACCACATGACCATATCTTTAAATGCAGAGGAGTATAGAGCATTCTACCAACCAGTCTTCAAGGTAGCTTCTTGCACCAGAAACCTTCACTAACATCCAGAGACCAGAACCTTCTTGTAATAGCACATATATCATTAGAAACAACAGGAGGGAGCATACAACATGCTAGAGATCATCAACATCTCTTCAACCTCAACATTACTTCTAATCATCATCTTAATGCTTCTAATTCCCATCTTAATGCTTCTAATTCCCATCTTAATATATCATCATGATATCATATCTGCTAACCACAAACATGCTCAATACAACTTTACTTTACATTAATTAGAGCATGAAATCCAACCATGAACATCAGCAAAACCATTGCTAGCACACCACAGTATATTAGTGACAGTCCAAACTGAGTGTTTAGAGCTGAGTGTTGACATCAATGACAACCACATCAATAACAACCATAGGTAGCATATGTGCAAAACCTCCTTGCCTATGCCAAAATGGGATCTTCAAAAAAGGGTGTGGACAACCATCAAAGCATAAAGGATATAGGAATTTTGTCAAATGTTGTATTTGTTGAAATGTGAAAGACAATTGAGAGGGGGGGTGAATCAGTTGTAACCAAAACTTCAAAACCATTAACTCATCAACCACTTAATCACTATTATTGTATTTTAACCATGAGAGCATGAAATCAAAAACTTAAACACATTCACACATTTAACACGTAAGACACCATATTTTTACGTGGAAAATACAATAAGGGAAAAACCAGGGTGAGTGTTAGCTCACAATATAATATGTAATAAGAATACTAAAAATCAAAGGCTCGCTGCCTTAGGGCTCACTGCCTATAATGCTCATTGCAAGGAGAACAGGTTCACTGCCCAAAATGTTCACTGCAAGAAGAACAGGCTCACTGCCAATGGGGTGGCTCACTTCTAGTGGGTGGCTCACTGCCAGAGTTGGTGAACTGAGATAGTAGCATCTACTCCATGCTAGGGTTTAGTTCCATTGAAGCACACTGATTCTTCTTCTTTTCTGCCTTCTTCACTCACACATAGTTATATTCACATTTTTGCACATGGATACATAATTCACGACTTCATTACATGTTTCAATACAATTCATCAACCTTGGAATGTACATCAAGGTTGACATTACAATCATCAACCATTGGAACAATCTCCAAGGTTGACAAACATACATACATTAAGATGGGTCTAGACCTAAACAAAATTTGGAGAGAAAAGAATGAATGTGGACCACACCACACCTTAGTTGGGACTTAATTGCAATCTTCCATGCAACAACACACTTCCACAATCTCCATAACATAACCGCAAAGAGTGAGAATAGCCATGTCGACCAAGACTAGAGATAACACTAAGACTTTTAGGAACACGCATCATGCACGATCTGGATTATGCTTTGTGGACCAATGAAAAGATAGGAACACGATCTAGAGACATCCACAAGCATGTTACAATCACCAAGAATATCTGCACAACCTCCAAACACTTTATTCATAGGATTCTTCAAACTGAAGCACATAAACATTATTGTCAGCCATTGTCATAAAGGAAAGATTGCTTGCAGAGCACCAAATCATGAACCATTACAACTGAAGGCACAAAACATCATCACAAACTTAATTCTAGAACTGCAGACTGTAAAACTTAAATGCGAAGAAATGCGGAGTAGAATACATTCTCCCTATCACCATTAAATACACAGAAAAATAGGTTTTACTATTGGGAACAAAACTCGCTCAAATCTTCACACCGGAGGCTCAAACTTGAAACATAGCAACTTCAGACATCCCTTAACATAACCTCCAAACTGCAAACAAAGATATTGAATCTACAAGATATGTGGAGCAAAACACTATACTGTTCTTCTTAGATACTTGATCAAACTCATTCAAATAATTTCTTTAGATGCTGACTTTAGGTGTTGACATCAATGACAACACTTACTGCTCATATTTGCAACAGTATTTGCAGCTGCCCTTGTAAACATGCATGCAAAGTGTGGAGTCATAGACAAGGCATGTGAACTATTTGACATGATGCTCAAAGAGATGCCATCTCATGGAATGTAATGATTGCAAGATATGCACAAAATGCATTTTTTGAAAAGTCTTTAGAAACTTTCATGAAAATGCAATTGGCACGTGTAAAACCAAATTCCATAACCTTTACAAGAATCCTCCTTGCCTGTGCCAAATTAGGATCTTTAGAATAGGATATGGACTACCATCAAAGAATAAAGGATATAGAAAATTTGTCAGATGTTATATTTGCAACTACCCTTGTAGACATGTATGCAACTTGTGTGGAAGCATAGACAATGCACGTGAACTATTTGACATGATGCCTCAAAGGAATGTTGTCTCATGGAATGAAATGATTGCAAGATATGCACAAAATGGATTTTTTTATGAAGCTTTAAAGAAACTTTCAAGAAAATGCAATTGGTGGGTGTCAATCCAAATTCCACAGCCTTATCCAACATCCTCCTTGCCTATGCCAAAATGGATCTTTGGAACAAGGTGTGGAAAACCATCAAAGCAAAAATGATATAGGAATTTTGTCAGATGTTGTATTTGTAGCTACCCTTGTAAGCATGTATGCAAAGTGTTGAAGCATAGACAAGGTGTGTGAACTGTTTGACATGATACCTCAAAGTGATGCCATCTCATGGAATGTAATGATTGCAAGATATGCACAAAATGGATTTTTTAAAAGGCTCTAGAAAGTTTCAATAAAATGCAATTAGAATGTGTAAAACCAAATTCCATAAGCTTTGCAAGCATCCTCCCTGCATGTGCCAAATTAGGATCTTTGGAATAGGGTATGGACAAACATCAAAGAATAAAGGATATAGGAATTTTGTCAGATGTATTTGTAGCTTCCCTTGTAGACATGTACACAACTTGTGTGGAAGCATAGACACTGGATGTGAACTATTTGACATGACGCCTTAGAGAAATGTTGTCTAGTGGAATGCAATGATTGCAAGATATGTACAAAATAGATTTTTTGAGAAGGCTTTAAAGAAAATTTCAAGTAAATGCAATTGGTGGGTGCCAAGCCAAATTCCACAACCTTATCCAACATCCTCCTTGCCTATGCCAAAATGAGATCTTCGGAACAGGGTGTGGACAACCATCAAAGCATAAAGGATATAGGAATTTTGTTACATGTTGTATTTGTCGCAAACCTTGTAGAAATGTATGTAAAGTCTTGAAGCATAGAAAAGGTGTGTGAACTATTTGACATGATGCCTCAAAGAGATGCCATCTCATGGAATGCAATGATTACAAGATATGCACAAAATGGATTTTTTGAAAAGGATTTAGAAACTTTCATGAAAATGCAATTGGAATGTGTAAAACCAAATTCCATAACCTTTTCAAGCATCCTCCCCGCTAGTACCAAATTATGATCTTTGGAACAGGGTATGCATAACCATCAAAGAATAAAGGATATAGGAATTTTGTTAGATGTTGTATTTGCAATTGACCTTGTAGACATGTATGCCACTTGTGTGGAAGCAACGACAATGCAAATGAACTATTTGACATGATGCCTCTGAGAAATGCTGTCTCATGGAATGCAGTGATTGAAAGATATGCACAAAATGGATATTTTGATAAGGCTTTAAAGAAACTTTCAAGAAAATGCAATTGGTGGGTGTCAAGCCAAATTCCACAACATTATCCAACATCCTCCTTGCCTATGCCAAAATGGGATATTTGGAACAAGGCGTGGACAACCATCAAAGCATAAAGGATATAGGAATTTTGTCAGATGTTGTATTTGCACCTACTCTTGTAGACATGTATGCAAAGTGTGGAAGCATAGACAAGGTGTATGAAATATTTGACATGATGTCTCAAAGAGATGCCATCTCATGGAATGCAATGATTGAAAGATATGCAAAAAGTGGATTTTTTGAAAAGGCTTTAGAAACTTTCAAGCAAATGCAATTGGAATGTGTAAAACAAAATTCCATAACCTTTGCAAGCATCCTCCCTGCTTGTGCCAAATTAGGATCATTAGAATAGGGTATGGACAACCATAAAAAAATAAAGGATATAGGAATTTTGTTAGATGTTGTATTTACAAATACCATTGTAGACATGTATGTAACTTGTGTTGAAGCATAAACAATGCACGTGAATTGTTTGACATGATGCCTCAGTGAAATGCTGTCTCATGGAATGAAATGATTGCAAGATATACACAAAATGGATTTTTGATAAGGCTTTAAAGAAAATTTCAAGGAAATGAAATTGGTGGGTATCAAGCCAAATTCCACAACCTTATCCAACATCCTCCTTGCCTATGCCAAAATGGGATCCTTGGAATAGGGTGTGGACAACCATCAAAGCATAAAGGATATAAGAATTTTGTTAGATGTTGTATTTGCAGCTACCCTTGTAGACATGTATGCAAAGTGTGGAAGCATAGACAAGGTGCGTGAACTATTTGACATGATGCCTTAAAGAGATGTCATCTCATGGAATGCAATGATTGGAAGATATGTGCAAAATGGATTTTTTGAAAAGGATTTAGAAACTTTCAAGCAAATGTAATTGGAACGTGTAAAACTAAATTCCATAACCTTTGAAAGCATCCTCCCTGTCTGTGCCAAATTAGGATCTTTGGAACTGGGTATGGAGAACCATCAAAGAATAAGGGATATAGGAATTTTGTCAGATGTTGTATTTGCAACTACCCTTGTAGACATGTATGCAACTTGTGTGGAAGCATAGACAATGCACATGAATTGTTTGACATGATGCCTCAGAGAAATGTTGTCTCATAGAATGCAATGATTGCAAGATATGCACAAAATGGATTTTTTGATAAGGCTTTAAAGAAAATTTCAAGCAAATGCAATTGGGAAGTGTCAAGCTAAATTCCACAACCTTATCCAACATCCTCCTTGGCTATGCCAAAATAGGATCTTCGGAATAAGGTGTGGAAAGCCATCAAAGCATAAAGGATATAGGAATTTTGTCAGATGTTGTAATTGCAGCTGGCCTTGTAGACATGTATGCAAAGTGTGGAAGCATAGACAAGGTGCATGAACTATTTGACATGATGCCTCAAAGAGATGCCATCTCATGGAATGTAATGATTGAAAGATATGCACAAAATGGATTTTTTGAAAAGGCTTTAGAAACTTTCAAGCAAATGTAATTGGAACGTGTAAAACCAAATTCCATAACCTTTGCAAGCATCCTCCTTGCCTATGCCAAATTAGGATCTTTGGAATAGGGTATGGACAACCATCAAAGCATAAAGGATATAGGGATTTTTTAGATGTATTTTCAACTACCCTTGTAGACATGTATGCAACTTGTGTGGAAGTATAGACAATGCATGTGAACTATTTGACATGATGCCTAAAAGAAATGTTGTCTCATGGAATGCAATGATTGCAAGATATGCACAAAATGGATTTTTTGATAAGGCTTTAAAGAAACTTTCAAGCAAATGCAATTGGTGAGTGTCAAGCCAAATTCTACAACCTTATCCAACTTTGTCCTTGCCTATGCCAAAATGGGATCTTCGGAATAGGGTGTGGACAACCATCAAAGCATAAAGGATATAGGAATTTTGTCACATGTTCTATTTGCAGCTGCCCTTGTAGACATGTATGCAAAGTGTGGAAGCATAGGCAAGGTGCATGAGCTATTTGACATGATGCCTCAAAGACATTCAGTCTCATGGAATGCAATGATTGCAAGATATGCACAAAATGTATTTTGCAAGGATGTTGTCAACATATATATAATGTCATAAAAATATAATTTAATGAAAATACACATAATCTCATTTATACATAATGTCATGAAAATAACATATAGTGTATATATCAAGCCATATAGGCATGTACAAATAAAGCCATACATGCATATACAACGATATACATTGATAACATATAAACGTATGTTTACAAATCCAAATAGGCATATGAAACAAAATTTCCCACAATCAAATCTCCTATGAACTTTTATCAAATAATTGATGGCTCTTGCTAGGCCATGAAGATGGTGATCTGATCAATGACTCTTCCTCCATCGCCCGTCGACTAGATCTCCTTGATAGAGATTTTTGAAGTTCCACCTATTAATACAATCAAACAATATCCACATTAATATATAAAATATTCAAAATATATAACATGACATAAGTAATCAATCACTTACCACCAACTGGTGATCCCTCTCGATCATTTGTTGTCTCTCTTCTTCTGTAGCTAGATGGGTAGGAGTTGTGACGTCCTATCAGAAGCATGAAGAAGCAAATTTAAGTAAACATGAATATCATTTATGTACATTAAATGATGTGAGATAAAACAATAAATAGAAAATGATATTTACATGTTTCTGGCTCATACCTCGGTCAAAGGATTTGCAGACAAAACAACCATAGTAGTGCTCACCTCTGTTGACTAACGAAGACGAGGAGTCTACATATTCAAAATCTAAAAATAGAGTTCAAGGTTATTTGAGCAAAATATATACATAACATTATTTAAATGCATAATGATTAGAAATGATAAAATTTACCTTAGTGAAAGTGGCTCTGCCTAGGGACTAAGGAAATCATCCTGATGGTGATGCTCCAACATCCACCTGTTCATCATCAAATTGTAACTAAATTAGATTACCATTGATATATGACAAAAATTTTACATGTATTATATTTACGATCTTGTGATAAATTACATACTTGTTGACTGGACCTCCTCTCATAACCCTACACTAGATGACTTACAGATGCAAGATGAATACTTTAACCTTGGAATTTCATAGTGCAGACAATTCCATACATTAATTTTGACTTATTACATCGATAGGCATAACCTATAGTGGTAGCATGGGGTGAAATGACTTGAGCGTGTTAAGAAAAACAACTTTAAAAACATAAAAAAATAGCTGACATATGCAACATTAATAATTAAAACATATATAAAACATAAATGTTTGAAACTCTCCAAAAAAACTAAAAATAAAATCATGCTAATTACAAAGCTAGAAGTGGAAAAATCAAGAATCAACAAAAATCACAGGTATGAATTTCATGATTTGCTGGAATAATGGTGTTAATCGTGTATGCATAAATCATTTCATATTGCTAGAATATTAAAAAAATTAAATTCATTGGTAAAATATTAAAAAAAAAATTCGGTAAACTTTAGTTACTATTAAAACAGTTATTTATCAAAATTTTGTGTTGTATAATATGTAATTTAATTTAGCTAGGGTTTTATTAACTAATCTTTTTTATTTTTAATATAGATTAAGACTTTATTATTTTAAAAATATATGTAAACAACTAACCCAAAATTTGTAGTTTTTGCATTAATCAAAACATATATACATATAGTGCTGAAAATCTTAAAAGGTAAAACCCTAATTTATAAAATATTATTTTAGGGCACTATATTAAACCCTATATTATTTACTTTGAGATACTTTAAAAAATATATCTAAGAGAACTAACTTTGAAAAAATGGAAAACAAAAAATAATATATTAGCATTAATCAAAATATATATACAATAGTAAACCAATCAAACATTATTTACCATAAATTTATGGCACTATAGTTTATTAGGTTTAGAATTCACTCAAAACATATATACACATAGTAAACCAATCAAACATTATTTATTGTAAATTTATGGCACTATAGTTTATTAGGTTTAGAATTCACTCAACTATATAGGTTTAGAATTCATCGTCCTCACTTTTAACCAAGATTTTTCTAGAACTAGATTTATGAAGTCATAAATTTATAAAATAAAATTAAAATTACAAGTAATTTTAAACCCTAAATTTTAACCCCTAAAATAATGTTATTTAATATGTAATAAACCGAAACCCTAATAAAATATAATGTTATTAAATATTACTTTAGGACACTCTATTTTTATAAAACATGAGCCACTGAAAAAGAAATAAATTAAATTTTATTATGTAGAAAATTAAATTAAATTAAATTGATGCCTCCATAGTAAAATCTATACAATATAACTTCTCTAATTGTTGAATATATTTTTCTCCTTTTTTATTTATATGATATAAACTAGCATATCTATATTTAAAAAATATATCTAAAATATGCCGACAAATATCCTGTTGCAAGTATGTGCCTAATCGGTGTTGTCATTGATGTCAACATATCTTTGTTGTCATTAGTGTCAATTGTATCCTATTTTTTTATTTGTTTAAGAAGCTTTTAATGTTGAGGATATTGAGAAAATTAGGTCCTCCAAAAGAATCAGAATAGAAACAATGAATCACAGTGAAGACAGTGAGTCACATACTAAAGAATAGTCTAGAAGACTGCTCCACATTTCTTGTAGACTGAAGATCTTAGTCTGCAAATTGGAAATTATTTAGAGGCATGTCTGAAGATGCTAAATCCTGAGTTTGAGCCTCCGACATGAAGAATTGAGTGAGTTACATTCACCAGAGTAAAACCTTCTTTTTTCTGATTATTCATTGGTGATAGGGAGACCGTATTTTGCTCTGCATTCCTCTGCATTGAAGTATTTTTCTCTATGGTTCTAGAGGGAAGTTTGGGATAATGATAAATGCCTACAACTACAATGGTTCATGATTTAGTGGTCTGAAAGCTATCTTTCTTTTATGACAATTGATGATAGTGAAGCTCATGTGCTCTAGTGTGAAGAATCTCATGGATAAAGTGGTTAGATTTTGTGCAGTTGCTCCTGGTGATTACAACATGATTGTGGATGCCTCCTGATCATGTTCCTGCATTTACATTGGTTCACATTAAGGAATTGAGATTGTGTTTGAAGTTTATTCCCAAATAACGTAGATTGTAACCAGTCTTAGCCAACTTGGTTAATTCTAGTGATTGCAGAGATATATTGAAGATTGTAGAAGCATTTTGTGGCATGGAAGATCGTGTTTGAGTCCCAGCTAAGGCATGAAGTGATCCACATACATCTTTACTACATTTCCTTATCATAATTTTGTATTAGGTCAAGACCTATTTTGTGATTATTTGTAATTCTAACCTTGGAGATTGTTCCAATGGTTGATGAGTGTAATGCCGACCTTGATGTACATTCCAAGGTTGATGAATGATATATATACTTGTAATTTGGTCGTGGAAAAGATGTCCATGTGTGAAAAATGTGATGTTAAGTGAAAAAGTGTAGAAGGAAGGGCAGAGCAGAGGAAGAGTATTGTGCTTTAATGGAACTAAATTCAGGCATGGAGTAGATGCTATTATCTTAGTTCAAAACCCTTGGAAGTGAGCCACCCCTTGGTAGTGAGCCACCCCTTAGCAGTGAGCCTTTTTCTGGGTAGTGAGCCCTATTGGTAGTGAGCCTTTAATTTTTGGTATTGTTATAACTTATATATCTTGTGGACTGACATCCACTGTGGTTTTTCCCTTAATAGGGTTTTCCACGTAAAAAATCTAGTGTCACTTGTGTATGATCTTGCAATTGTGTTTATGTTTCCAAGTTTATGCTTTCATGACTTAAACATAACAAACAGTGGACAAGTGTTTAATGTTTTAAGGTGCATAATTGTTTAAGTTTTGAGACAACTCATTCTTCCCCCCTCTTAGTTGTTTGGTTCATTTCAACATATCCTTTTCAAGGTGCCTATTCCACCTATGTGTGGTAAATTGATGAAAAAATAGGTGCCTCGACAAGGATATCTCTTGGCGTATTTTATATATATACATATTTTAAATATAGATATGCTTGTAATATCTACTCATATAATTAATTAGAGATTTCAAATACAAAAATATTAAATTGCAAATCCTTGTAAAAAATTACCTGGGAGTCAATACCAAATGTATCCTTTAAGAGGTCATCTGTGAGAACAATATTATCCAATATGGATGTGTCCATCACCTGTTGCTACACTTGGGTTGCATCATCCTAACACTCTAGAATGTCTACATCCTAGGTAGTGTCTTGGGTCCCAACATCACACAATGCACCACATGACCCTCAAAGATGGGGGGACTAATGACGCGTATTACTCTCACCCTCTCCAGCCTGCGAAAGATCACCTCACCTTGGAGCAATCAAATCTCATGCTAAAGGATGTGTAGTGAAATGGGTGAACATTTCATCACCATAGTATAGTAGAGTGCAAATATGGGGGGTTGTAGTTCAAGTGTGAAATGATCAATTTGCAAAATCAAGTGGAATGAAAGAAGAGAAGATACACTCCCAACCTCCCAAGAGGAGTGATCTAAGAAGGTAGAATGCATGAAAAAAATGTGATGCAAAGAAGGAAGCAAATTGATAAATAGGATCACATTTATGTGCTAAAACTTGGGCTTGAGGATACACAAAGGTAGGCATGAGGAGAATATGTTGTAATAGAAGAGTATAAAGAAAAACCACTTGTGGACCAACACTTGAATGCTAAGGTTTATGCACAGTCAAAAGGGGAAGAGTTGAGCACAGCCCTAATATTTCCATCCAACAAAGATTTGTTATCTAGGACGTATTTTAGTGGTAGTGTAGAAGTTGCTTCATTTGCATGATGTAGATTAAACATGAGTTAAGTTGAGAGGAACCTCTTGCAATAAATTAGCTAAAACATGAAATATGAAAAATAATATGCTGATATAGAAAACAAGAATTATATTGCTTCAAAATGACATAACTTTATTACAGTAAATTGTAGGCCTCTTTAAGGGGCCTTCTTAAGTAATTATCTTTACAATATAATTTATGGA
This sequence comes from Cunninghamia lanceolata, assembly GCA_027924645.1. Classification (NCBI taxonomy): domain Eukaryota; kingdom Viridiplantae; phylum Streptophyta; class Pinopsida; order Cupressales; family Cupressaceae; genus Cunninghamia; species Cunninghamia lanceolata. Next base: position 84,968 of record BSBN01002281.1, read on the forward strand.
TACCTATTGTACTAATAAAACCCTTTATTTATACTAATTCTACTCAATAGAACTATTATCTCCCAAGCATGTGGGATAAACTAACTTAGCAAAAGGGATGACTTACAAAGCATATGAATTTGATATTTTTATTAATTCTACCCTAATACAGAAGTAATTACTTAAGAAAATAGTAAGGACTTTGGGTCCTAACATGCCCTCCCCTTTAAAAAGTTGTCCTTGAATCTTCAGATGAGGAATTTATTATTGCAAATGGAAAAGGGATTCCCATGTTGCATCCTCTAATTTCATACGATACCATTGGATGAGGACTTCATTGATGGTGTGGTTGTGGAGTTGACATGAATGCCAATCAAGGATAGACTCTGGTATCAAGAGAATAGATCCCTTTATATCTAGCTTACATAAACAAACTGAGCATGAATGTTTTGGCCAAGAGCCTTCTCCAAAAAGAAACATGGAAGACCATATAGATCTTGAAGGAAGGAAGAAGCTCCAATTTATATCCAATGAGAATGATTGCAAAATTTTACAAGGCCCATAAAACCTAGGTGCTACCTTTTGATGAGTCTTCATATATAAGGAGAGTTTCTTGTATGGTTGGATGAGAAGAAAGACCATGTCAACAACAAGGTAGGGATTCCATTTATTTATTGCATGAATAATGACTAACATCTCCTTCTCATAGGTGGAATGGGCAAGATTTTTACTAGTGACAACCTTACTTGTAAAGGAAAGGGGTTGTTCTTCATACACGAGAATAGCACCAATCCAAGGATACGACGAGTCTTCATATTTAAGGAGAGTTTCTTGTATGGTTGGAGGAGAAGAAAGACCATGTCAACAACAAGGTAGGGATTCCATTTATTGATTGCATGAATAATGGTTAAAGTCTCCTTCTCATTGGTGGAATAGGAAAGATTTTTACTAGTGATAGCCTTACTTGTAAAGGCAAGGGTTTGTCCTTACATGAGAATAGCACCAATCCCAAAACCCAAAGAGCCACTTTCAATGATAATTTTTTGGATAAATTAAACATAGCAAGAGCTATAGTGGTGTAGATAACTTAAGGATATCAAATGCCACTTCTTTGAGTGCAAACCACTGGAAGGAGTTTTTTTTAACATGGTCATGAGAGGGGAAAGAATCTTCCTACATTCCTTTACAAAGTGGTGCTAATAACATGTGAGGCCTAAGAAGCCACAAATGCTCTTCAATTGTTTTGGTTTAGGTAAATTATACATGGTAGTATTTTTTGTGGGGTCTACCATAACTCTAGCCTTAATGTTATGTTGGTATATGTCCCCTTGGGGGATTTTCCCTCTTAAGGTTTAGCTCCCAGGTCCTTTAGAATGCATTTAAAGCATCTTGCATGATTTTGATGACTCCCAATGAGAAAACCCTGAAATTTCATGGCAATTGGGACTCAGGGGATGCACTTAACATAAATCTTGCCTGAAATAGGGGGGAGGACTTGGGCACCCGCACCCTAGTCCTGTCCTATTTTAGGTCAGGTCTAATTTCAAAGTGTTGGTTTATGACCATTATTTAGGTCCTATGCCAACATGGTAAGTTTGAATTATGAAATTCTTAGCGAGAATGTTTGACTTTGCATATATAAGCATGGTTAGGTTATCATTTGTAAACTAGATAGATATTGTGAACTTGTGTCTTATGTAAAAGTGATTCAAAGGCATTCATTGTGTTGCAGAGTAGAATTTGTGTTGTTCTTGTGTTTGTATTTGCAGATTTGCATCCATCTCCTCATGGCATGAAGAGCATCTTCCTTCCATTAGATCTTCACTACAAGGTGATATCAATTGAGTTTTCTATCATTTATCATTTGGATTTTGCCTCTATCCCATAGGGATACACAGTCTTTATCTAACAATGGTGTTTAAAAGACTTGAATGTCTCTTCGAGGCTTGACTGAGGCAAGCCTCTAAATACCACAACCCCAACCCACTTTTCTGTGATTACAGGTTATAGGTTGCGAAACTAAAAGAAGTGGAGTTGCAAGAGAGTAGTGCAGACTATCAGAATTGCATATCAGAGAAGAAAACATGGACCTAGACTTGGGTGCCTGCTCATTAGTCATTCGGATCTCGTAACTAGAAAATATCTGGAACAATAGGAACAGGTTGTAGACAAGATTCCTAGATCTTGACATAAACTATGGCACTGGAATAGGGTGCCTGCTTATTAGTCCCTGACTTTTCCATATTCTAAACTTCAAAATCTCATATGCATCTGAGTGTCATTTGATATCTTTGTGTGCGATCATTTTCTGTAATTTGTTTGCTTGTTCACGAATTTATGTAATTAGGGTTTTGAGCATAATTGGGCTTAATTGAACAACAAAATCACACAATTCCAATCTTCCTATATGTTCCAAGTGATAGGATATTGTATTAGATTTCTCTACTCGGTTGAATGTCCTTGAATGTTTAGTGGTGAAAGGAGGATCAACACAAACCATCAAAATCAACCCTAAACATTTTTCACAATAAACATTTTGGTGAACATGTGTTCTTTTGAATTTTGAATCTTTCTGAGTGTTGTGCTTCAGATTTACATTCATTTCATTCATTCATATCATTGTTTATCTTATTACATTTGAAAAATTACAAAAAAAAAGAAAATTTTGAAAATATTTTAAAAAATGGCATTTTTAGCTTACATTTTCAAATAATTTGAATTAGTTTGCATTTAATTTCAATAAATTTCTGTCATTATCATCATATATGATTCAAAATACATAAATTTTTCATTCATCATTCATTTACATTGCATTTTCATGCTTAAATTGATAAAAATGCTTGAAATTGTGCATTTTTCCATTTAACCTAGTTTTGCATTAGCTAGGGTTTGTAGTAAAAATCATGTTTCAGATTTTACTACCATTTTAAAACACTCATTAGGGATGAATTCTAACTTTAGTGTGGCATCATAGTGGTCTCCTTGCAAAATTTCATGTCTAGGGTTTGAAAACCTTGCTTTTTCGTTAGATTTTGGCCTTATCGTCTCTCTATATTTGCACCATAGGTGTGTTGTAAAGGATTTTTATGCAATAATTGGATGCTATTAGAGTTATTATCTGCTTCCCCTCCTAAAATTATTTACAACACCTTTTTTATTAGGCCCTTGCATTGAAAATTTGTGAAAAATTACATATTTTGGCTATATTTTCACTAGGGTTTGACTTAGATTTGCACTCCAAGTGTTTTGTGATGGATTTTATGGCTTTAGGTGACTCATATTACTGTTATAATCTGATTTAACTCCTAAAATTCTTTACAACACCCTTTTTATTGGGTCTTTGCATTGAATTTTTTTTTTAAAATGCATATTTTAGTGTATTTTCACTAGGTTTTGACCTGTCATCACTCTAGGAACTTGCATGAAAAGTGTGTTGTGAAGGATATTATTGATTTATTGGATTGATATAAGAAATATTATTTACTTTCCCTGGTCAATTTCTTCACAACACCTTTTCTTTCAACTATTTGCATTGAAAAAAGTTGAAAAAATAAAGCATTTTAGGTCATTTTTGCATATAGTTTTACACTTGTCTCTTGCATAACTTTTGAAAAGATTTTAAAATATCATTTTACATTGATGTTACAAGAGATTTCACCATGGCATCTTTATCTCATTTCTCTTTAGTATCTTTACATGCATATATCAAAAACTTCGAGAGTTTCTACAAATTTCTTAATATGAATCCTCATGTTCTCACTTATATACAAGCTATGTATTACAAGGATATATTTAAATGCTGTTCATTTGAAATCCTTGACTATGTATCTAATTATGAAAACTTCATATCTTTCATGAGTACATACTGTTGGGTAGTAGAAGATTTAACAAGACACATTGAGAATAATGAGTGTGAAACTCCTTTTAACGCTTTGGAATTAATAGCTAAAGCATATGGTGATGATGATGAAGATGATTCCATAAGTTATCCTAATTTTCCTATAGTTGAATGTCCAAGGACCTTAGATGAGAAGACTATGGATAACTCTATTAATGACACAATACCTAATCTCTCTACAAACACTGCACCTTCCTCTCATTCCAATGCTCTCCCTGGCCAAGATATAGCATTAATGGATGAGAAAATGTTTCTCACATTAAATCCTTTAGGAATAGATGTTGGGTATAATCAAGAGGAAAATAATGTTAATTCAATCTTCATTAATAGACTTTGTAGCAATATTCCTAAGATGATTGTGCTGGGGGCACCTAGTGCACCTTCTTGCTTAAAACTAATGATTACAGTTCCAAGTGCTCAACAACCACACCACAATGTGATTTCTCACACATACAACACACATAATAAAAAGAAAAGCAAGCAAGCACCTCATGTGCCTGTCTCTCTTCCATGTTCTCAACCTATGCTCACCTTGCCACCCTGTCTTACTCATAAAAGTGGTCAAGAATATGATCTTGTTGAGCAGCTTCGTGCTACTCCAGCTAAGATCTCTCTTTGGGATTTAATACAAACATCACCTACATACCATGGAATACTCCAAGAAGCTTTACAAAAGGTGTTTGTGCCACCTACTATTAAGCCAAATGATGTAGTAGCTCTATTAGATTGTATGCATGTGACAAAAATAGATATTCTCTTTCAACCACATAAATTACCACCAATTGGAGTTTAAAACCAATGTGATCCTCTTATAGTCTTTGTCACGATAAATAAAAATTTGATAAAGCAAGTTATGATTGACATGGATCAGCTCTTAATGTTTGTGGTATTGATTTGCTACATAAGATTAAGGTTGATGCCTCTTTGATTAAACCAGATATAATTAGTATTCATGCCTTTGACAATGTTGGTAGACAATCACTAGGTACCATAACTTTACCCATAAAGGTTGGACCTGTGACATTATCTACCCTTTTTCATGTCATGCCCAGTTCACTTTCATATAATATGATTCTCGGTAGATCATGGATTCATGCCATGGGGGCAGTTCCATCTACCCTTCATAGATCAATAAAGTTTATCTATCAAGACAAGCTCTACATTGTGAAAGCCGATCCTGAATAGGATAGTTGTTTACATAATGAAAAGCAAAAACAATTTAACAATTATATGAATCTAAATAGCTTACGAGTTGAGTCATCAATGCCTCTTGCCACATATAATGTTGTACAAGACTCTAGAACATTGAATGCACTTTTTGGTGATGATTATGGTTCATTAGATTTTAATCCTTGTAGTGTAGGGGAATATAAAATAACCCTGACACATCAAAAGTCGCATCAATCTCATCCAAGCAATCTTTTGAAATTCCTAAGAGACCCAATGCCTCCTTGGTAGAAAACAAAGATAATACTCTTACTTATACTACAAATTATGAGACCTATGAGGCTTCACCATCATCTAAAGAAATGACATCCCTCTATGGTTGAGAATTTAAAATCCTTTATAACAACTGTGACTATGTAGGTAATGGATGTGGTGTAAATCAACAAGGAATTAGAGTACCTTTACAAGCTGCTGGAATTAACTACACAACTGGTATTGGATATTATTCTTTGAAACCCACCAAAGCCTCTCGTCATCCTAAACTCAATATTAACGCAATATCAACAAGACTGAAACAACATGCAAATATTTCTCCTCCTTTAAGCCACACTTGTTGTAGCAACTATTACAAATACTCTCAAGTGTGTCCTCTTCCTAGATATGTAGGTTCTTAACACTGGGATGAATCAGGTAAGTATTTCTAACCCTTTACCTCTGTGTTGTGCCTCCCTTGTGATGTGTTATGTGTTGTCCAAGCCTCCTGGGATGATCCTTGATTCTCTTGTAAGGTCCAGGATACTGGGAGACCGCATCTATTGTGACCCTTCTGCTATTTGTATCATCATTCTTCTATATTGCTTCTCCTCTATTTTCACTATTGTGTGTTGTGTCTTATGGACATAGCCTTGTGGTTGGTGACTTAGGGGCACCCTCCTACATGACTATCCCTAAGTCACTTGTTTCTCCTCTCTTGATTTATGGTTTCCCTTCCTCTAGTGTTTCTATCTAGCGGGCAGATGACGAAAAATAAATTATACTAATATGGACCAAGTGTCCCTTCAGCGAGAAATCAAAAAATGGACCTAGTCCATCATGATGATGGGGTTGATATATATTATCTGATGCTTGGGATGTTGTCTTATCGCACTAACAAACCATAACAATACTGCTACTCCATGCACTTTGTTTATCTTTGGATCTCGCCTTAGTTACACTCGCTTTTGAGATTTCCACAGTATAGACCCATAGTTATACTCGGTCTCCAAATTTGTACTATAACCTTGGCTATCTATGTGAATGATTATATGCATTGTTCTTTATCATGATTATATGGAGACTAACACTTTTCTTGTAGGAATGTGTTTGTGGGAACATTTGGCAATTGTAAAGTACATGTCACCTCTAGGGGGCACGGGCTTTGTGAGAGCTCATGTTTCCTTATGTGTTTTCTTCCTACCTTAATGTGCTTGATATCAATACATGATATAAACCATCTTAAGGTGGGGGTATATATAAGGTAAGTTGTGTGATTTAGATGCTAGCAAAAGTGTTTGTTCTTAAGTGCAGTCTTAAAGACTAGTGGCAATGAGTTCCTCCTGCACTCTGAGATTTGTTTGAAATCTATGGCAATGATTTAAGCCCTTTGTGAAGGTGGGATGTCACTCATATCCTTTTTATCTTCAGCCCTCTGTGGAGGTGAGGATGGTGTATTTCTCGTGGAGAGTGTGCATCCTGTCATTTTCTAAAAGTCCTTTGCGGAGGCAGGGAGCAGTTCTGTGACTAACTCAACCCTTAAGCATGTCTTCAGTGATTGTTGTGGCAAAGCCCAATCATTGATGTGTGCTTGTAATGTGCCTGAGATGGTGATGAACCTAGAAATAGGAACACTCCATCACGTTTCTGCCATGTTTTCTCCATATCTTTTAAGTGTATGTATTGTGTGTTTGTTCTCAAGCATAGTTTAAAGACCGGTGGTGATGAGTCCCTACTATGCTTTGGGATTTGTATGGCTTGCTTGATTTGTATTGTGTGTCTATTTCCCCATATACAGTCTAAAGACTGGTGGCAATGAGTCCCTCCTGCATTATGGGTCGTGTGTTTACTTTCCTTGTACTTGCATCTGCATTTCATATATATGAGAAAAAGAAAAAGAAAAGAAAAAATCATCACTGTGTTCACAACATTTACTGTATTCAGTATGTTTTGCGTGTCTTCAATGCTATCTTCTCCATGTTTTACGTGACTGTAACTGTCTTCTCTATGTTTTGTGTGCCTGTTACTATCTTCATTGTGATTGCCGTGTCTTCTCCATGCTTGGTGTGTTTGTTGTGTTTGTTGACCATACTTGAATGAATGTATTGGCCTTGTGTTTATACATACATTAAAGTGAGGGCTAAATGTTATGTCAGAAAATGTCCCCTTGGGGAATTTTCCCTCTTAAGGTTTAGCTCCCAAGTCCTTTAGAATGCATTTAGAGCATCTTGCATGATTTTGATGACTCCCGATGAGAAAACCTTGAAGTTTCATGGCAATTGGGACTCAGGAGATGCACTTAACATAAATCCTACCTGAAATAGGGGGGAGAACTTGGGCATCTATGCCCTAGTCCTGCCCTATTTTAGGTCAGGACCAATTTCAAAGTGTCAGTTTATGATCGTTATTTAGGTCCTATGCCGACATGGTAAGTTTGAATTACAAAATTCTTAGCGGGAATGTTTGTAGTTGCATATATAAACATGATTAGGTTATCATTTATAAACTAGATGGATATTATGAACTTGTGGCTTATGTAAAAGTGATTCAAAGCCATTCATTATGTTGTAGAGTAGAATTTGTGTTGTTCTTGTGTTTGTATTTGCAGATTTGGCATCCATCTCCTCATGGCATGAAGAGCATCTTTCTTCCATGAGATCTTCACTATAAGGTGATATCAATTGAGTTTTCTATCATTTATCATTTAGATTTTTCCTCTATCCCACAAGGATATGCACTCTTTATCTGACAACAGTGTTTGGAAGACCTAAATGTCTCTCTGGGGCTTAACTAAGGCAAGTCTCTAAACACCACAACCTCCAACCCACTTTTCTGTGATTGCAGGTTACAGGTTGTGAAAGTGAAAGAAGTGGAGTTGTAGGAGAGTAGTGCAGACTATCAGAATTGTAGATCAAAGAAGAAAATAGGGACCTAGACTTGAGTGCCAGCTCATTAGTTCTCTGGATCCCACAACTAGAAAATATCAGGAACAATACGAACAAGTTGCAGACAAGATTCCTAAATCCTGATAGAAACTGTGGCACTGGACTAGGGTGCCCTCTCATTAGTCCCTGACTTTTCTATATTCCAAACATTAAAATTTGGTACACATTTGATTGTCATTTGATATCTCTGTGTGCGATAATTTTCTCTAATTTGTCTGTTTGTTCACAAATTTACGTAATTAGGGTTTTGAGCATAAATGGGCTTAATTAAACAACAAAATCACATAATTCCAATCTTTCCCTATGTTCCAAGTGACAAAAGATCTATAGTAATGTTCTCTAATTAGTTGAATGTCCTTGAATGTTTAGTGGTGAAAGGAGGATCAACATAAACCATCGAAATCAACCCTAAACATTTTTCACACTAAACACTTAGATACAATGTGCTCTAGATATTTAATGTTTGTTTGGTGAAAAGAAAATTTGGAGTGTTTTACACATAAGTGGTTTGCAAAAAGGATTTGAAGCACTTAGTTTAATTGTACAAGGTGCTCTACCCATGAGTGATTGTAAATAAGAATATCATGAAAGAAGAACAATATGAACTTCTATGTGTAATGCCCACTCATGAAAATAACAATTATTAGCAAATATACACTAAGTTATTCATAAATAAAGAAATTCAGTAAGAAATAACAGGAGGAAATTCACTCTTAATAAATAATTAACATTCAAATTTCATTGTAAATAAATTTCAAGATACATTTACTTTATATACAAATATACACATCTGCAATAATTGTCTTAAGATCATCCTTTCACAAGGTGGAGATTACTTTTCCAGCTCCAAAATTCTGCACAGTTAACAGATCTAAATCTGCATACTAAATGTAAATGTTAGTTTTGCATCACCTGCACAACTTTTAATTCCATAAAATGACAAACCTAAGGCCCTACGGGCTGACCTAATGTCTTGGGGGCTCATCTAAGATGGCATTACCTACGTATGTGTAGTACAGAGACCTCATAGTTTAGACTTGAACATACAATCACACTCTCGCATACAAGATAACTCTTTAACTAGATTCTCCAAACATATGATAATTTAACTGAGGTACCATAACATTAAACCTTTTTGTACTTGCAGAAGTACGCCATTCTAGTCATATCACCATCTCATTGTCCATACTTACCAGAGATCCAAGATACATATTTTTGATCAATCCAATGTAATAACAATTTCATACTTGACAATGTTAATACTTCACCCATTTGAACTAATTTACTTTACACCTTTGACTTGTTAAATCCATCATGATTATCAACAAGGATTTCATTCTTAATCTAACATTTAACCCACAAGTCCCTCCAACTTAATAAATTATCTTTGAACATCATCAATTCTAGAGTACAATTAGAGCATTAATACCAAAGACACGCACACAATAGCATTTCTACCCATACTTGAGGATAGAAGAACATCAAGGTTTACATAAAACTTTGCCAAATGAATCTTTATAAACTAGAATTTCAAATTACTTTTATACTTAACTAGCAAGTATAAAGTTAACATTTGATAATGAAAGCATTTACCTATTTTATCATTAAGAACATTCAGTACAAATACCTTCATTAGGAAGATAAAGAAAAGAGTTAGTACCTCTCTTCACATTAACTCAATAATCCAGCCTAAATACAATTAATTTATATTTTTTATTAACTAAGATCCCATCATAACTTCTTTCTAACTAAAACATTAATCTCAATAAATAATCACAAAAGAAGACTAAAAGATTTATTTCCTCAACTTAAGCATTTAAAACTATATATATATATTAATATGTATCTTTATATAACTTTAAAGACAACCAATAATAGACAACTTCAAGAATAAAATCAATCACTTTCATTGAGAAACACATGTGATATTTAAATTCTCTCAGTAATAAGATAGACAATACACTAGAAGTTGATAACATGTCTAAAAGACTAGGTAAATGGTCACAACAATCCCAAAAAAATATTTAAAGGATATTAAAATAGGCAATGATAACATTTGTGGTAAGGGAAAATGATTAATCTATGATTGACAATGATAACATTGCAGCTAAGGTGATCAATTATCTAAGTCAATAAACAACCAGTGATCAAATTGATAAATATATAAATAGAGTTCAAATCAGTATATAGCTAGAGATCAAATTGGTATAAGAAAAGAAGTCCAATTGATATACAATAGAGATCAAATAGAATATGAATAAAGATTAATTTATCAACAACCTAATTATGTGGACAATCCTCAAAATGTAGAGACTCAAGGGCATAGTTCTTGAAGTGTACTGTATCATGACAATCTACCTCTTTCTCAGATCTACAACAACTTCTTAATACATTCTATATTGTCTACTGTCAGGTTTTATTCATATGTGACCCTCTATTAGAATATGGAGATCATTAAAGTGATGAATCTTTTGGAATGCCAATGGAGTAATCTTGGGTGTGTTCTAATGATTCAAGACCAAGGTGACATTCCTAAGAATCCTTTGATAATTGCACCATAAACCTCATACAACAACATAGGCATCTCATTTTTATGATAATTTGACAACACTCTTATGGCATCTTAATGGTTTTGACAACATTATATGGGTATGTTAAGTCTTTAAGATAGTCATGAAAAATATTTGTCATTCGAAAATAGTAATCTCTTGCCTTCCAAATAACCATGTTATAATTGATGCAAATGATGATAGTCTTCTAAAATAACAAACTAACCTCTCTTTCTCTCCACATGAGGATGAGGGTATAAAAACATGCTACACTACTTCCATTGTTTGGGTAGTCCCATATAAGTAGGGTACTGGTAGTCATTAGTCAAAATATTCTCATAATATCACTATCCTCTCATGGTTAACTTTCATCCTTATGACTGTCCTAGAATATAATAAACTTCTAGACTCTGGTGGAAATCTATTGAATCCATCATGATATGTAATGATGTGGTTGCTGTCCATGTATTAGTACCCAAACCCTTTCAAAACATAACTGTCCACCAACTATGGTAACCATTTAGGGTGATCCTAGACTGCGATATTTAGAGGCAACAATGATATCCAACATTAAAATTTATGTTGTGGATGAGGTGTAAAATTGCTATTAATTGTTTGACCATTGAAGTAGATGATGTTTAAGTAGAGTGGTTATAAACATGGACCTTGTCAAATAAGATGTAATTTTTTTGGAGTGATTCAAAATTACCACTTACGATCTTGAGAGGTTTGAAGTTAGGATGCTCAACTACTGGGTCCTAGAGGGGAACATATAGCTATAGCTAATGGCACATTGTCACTTGGCCTTCATTTGAAAGTGACGAGACAAATTGTACATTGAATTCAATTAATCTCTCAGCAACTAAATTTGGTATCTGTTGGATTGAAATGTAGTCTCGTAGGACCCATGACATACAATTTCTACATCTATGATGTGTTTAAAAAAATGGTAAACTAGAATTTTGCATCAGACTATAGGCATAGCACAACCTAAGCCCAAAAGAGTTCAGCTCCTAGTTTCTATTGAACAACATGTCTCATGTCATTTATAAGTTTATGTGCCCCTAAAAAGCCTATCACACACATTGGGGTTTAAATTTAAATGAAAACCCCTCTTCAATGAATTGGCAAAGAGTTCTAAAGCTTTGGTTACTTTGCCCTCATTGCAAAGACCAGTAATAAGAAATATGTATGTAGGTGTTGTAGCATCAAGTTTGTTTTCTTGAATAATAGAAAAAAGTGTCAAGGAATCATCTAGTTTACCACCTCTGCAGAGACCGAATATCAGAATACAATATGCTCTAGAATTTGTATTACTTTGATTTGCATCTATCTGCAACACAGTTCTAAAAGCTTCTTCAAGATTTCAATGATACACAATAACCGTCATTACCACTTACTAGAGAAGCAATTTCCTCAAGATTTCTTTCGATGATACACAATAAGAAATATTAACACTTACCAGAGCTATAGAACCTTGTTCTTAAATAGTTTAAATAAATGGGAAAAGTTTGTCATTTGTATCAAGCAAATATTTCTGACTTCCATATGTTTAGACAATTAGCATGAAATGCAGAGCAGAGCATAATTGTGTTAACTTGATAAATAGTGACTCACCACTATTCTCTATGATAGAAGCTGGTTCTTCTGAAAGACTTGTCTCACACAACCATTATTCCTATATACAATTAAAATAATGAGCACATAAACACAAGAGTATGGTCAATAGGAACAAGGTGCATGAATTGTTTGACAAAATGTTTCACATAGATGTCATCTCATGGAGTGCAATGATTGTAGGATAGTCACAAAAACACCATGCAAGGTATTTTACCATAGTCAACCAAATGCATAAGATAACAAATCTTTTCTGCTATAATCAATCAAAAATCTAGTCGTTGATGGAAAGAATCCAATGCATGAATATACAATCAAAAGAATTTACGAAATAAGAAATATCTAATTTCCAAAATTTTGGTTATGCTTAACCATTGCCTTCTAAATTAGAGAAATCAAAATATAGCCGGTTCAAAGGAAATAGTATGATCCACTTACCTCCTCCAGATATTGGAGGATTTCAAGGTTAATCATCAAATTCCACCTGTGTTGGAAATAATTCTTCATCCAATGATTTTCATTTTACTGATATACCGATGGATTCACTTCAAATGTGTAGAGTCTCTACCTCCTCGACGCCTCCTTCCTCCTTCTTTCCAGTTTTCCTCTATACTCCATTTTCTAGAAAAAGAATGCCTCTTCAAAGATTTCTTGATCTTTTAAAACATACAGATGACTTTTTCTCTTCCACTTCTTCTAATGAATTTTCATAAACCAAGTAATAATCACTTCTTGGCCCCAAATTAGAATAAGAAAGCACGTACATAATTTATTTTCTAAACAATATTAAATCATTTAAATAATTATTTCAAAATAATGAACTTAAAAATAAATAAGTTTTCAAGTTTGCCTTACACTATGGAAATAGGAAGAAAACTTGATTCAACAATCTCTAAAAAGTGGATGTTGCATTAGCGAGGCCAAATGGCATAACAAGAAACTCATAATTACCATCATGATTATGGAAGGATATTTTGGGAATGTCTTCTTCTTTGATGTAGATATGATGATATCCTAATTGTAAATCCAACTTAGAGAAGAAATAGGCACAATGGATTTCATCCAACAACTCATAAACCATTAGAATGGGAAATTTATTCTTAAAAATACTTTTTCAACTCCTAAAAATCAATGTAAAGACACCAATACCCATATTTTTTGCACATCAAGAGGACAAGAGAGGATTAAGGAATAGTGTTGGGCCTGTTGAACACCCAGAATACTGAGGGGGGGTGAATTAGTATTCTATGAAACCTTTTACTTATTAAATTATTAATCCATTTGCCATATTTGATAACAAAAAAGCAAATTAAGCACAAAAGAAGCAACCACAAAGCATCCCACATAAACACCAGGATTTTTACGTGGAAAACCCTAAACAAGGAAAAATCACAGTGAGTGTTAGCTCACAATAATTATGTAATAACAATATCAAATTTCAAGAAGGCTCACTGCCTTAGGGCTCACTACCCAGGGCTTACTACCAAAAGTGATGGTCATTACAAGAAAGGCTCACTGCCAAAATAGGCTCACTACCTAGAGAATGAAAGAAGGAAGGAGAATGGATCACTGCCAAGTTGAACTACTCAGATTGCATCTACACATGCATGGTTATAGTTCCAATGAAGCTCAAAAACATTGTCTCAAAAATCTTCATCTTGATTGCTCTATTTTACATTAAGCAAGATCTCTTTTCTTCTGCTCTTGTTGCCTACACTTTTCTTCACATTCCAATCCACATCTCATCACCAAAACACCAAATTCAATCCCATATATATATATATATTATATATATCCGCAACAGATGAAGTCTTCATATTAGGTCATCTTAATAAGGTGTAGCGTGTAGTCATGCCTTAAGTAAGTTGTCGGCCAAATTAATTTACTAAAATTTCACAGCAGACCCAAACAAAATTTAAAATACCTTTTCATATGTCGGCCTCAACTATTCCACCACTTAGGATTACGTTCTAATAGAATTTACCATATACAAATCAAACTTGTCATGTCAGCCTCCAACACAGACTACCACTGGTTCACTTCATCTGTCTGACTACATCTTTTACTATAGACCACAAGACTTTCTCAAAAACATGTCAAAGACTCTTCAGACATTACAAATCATACATTTAGAACTGTAAAGCAAAATATCCTTTTGTGGAAAAATGCAGACCCCAAGAACACATGCTTTGTCACAGTCAAACTCTGTCAAACCATGTAGCAATACTCAGTCATTCAAAACTATCTTTCTGGTGGACTTTGGAAACTACAACTCTAGATTTAGACACTTCATACATGTGTTTACAACATCTCAAAACTACATATCAAGATATGCAACACTGGAAGAATGTGGACCAGATCAACTTAGTGTTCTACTCTAACTGGTACTATATTCTTCTCTGTCAGACTTAGGTTGTTTGAAGATATGCTTCCAATACTTATCAGGAGCTAAAATATTGGATATAATATCTCCTAAGGACTACAAACAACATACCATAACTGCATGATTTGATCTTCAACTGTAGACCAATTCCAGTGAATACATTGTCTCTCTGTTGTTGTCTCCTATATATTGTCAACACTTAGCCAAAAAGACTATGTCTTCTTCACTAGACCAAAACTTTTGTTCTAATCTTGTTCCTTTTCTTGTTTCCATCAATGACAACATATTCATACATCATGCACATCCATTCATCATTATACTGGTAGTGTCTCTCTCTTAATGATGTTTGCCAAGTTGCCAACAATCTCCCCCTTTGGCATTGATGGCACCACTTGATGTGAAAAACTATTACAACTCCCCTTTTCTCTTTATGCATTGCTCCCCCTATCTTCATGATTCTCTTATTATTTTTCAAATGTTTTTCACATGCTTCATTTCTTCTCCCCCTTTGACATCAATGGTAAAGGTGTATGATATAAAGATATGTACAAGTTACCAAAATTTCAAAACTATTTTTCTACCTTCCGCATATATACAAGTGAAATCAAAATGCTTATTGTTGTTCTAAGAGAACATCTTTATAGATCTTTTTCAGTTGCATCACTTCTTCATCCCAACTGGTCTTAGCATTTCTCAAAACTAGTATGTGCCTATTAATCCAGGACACCAATTCTTCTGCTATCTTTACAGTAGCAGGGGCCTCAATGATTTTCCTAGTCTTATCTACTGCTGCTACTAGCTTGGTTAGGGATGCAATATTGAAGCTTGCTACCTCCCAGACCTAGCTCATTCTATGCTTTATGACCTCCCTCTGGGTCTGAAACTTATGTATATAAGAATGAATAGTCTCAACTTGTGCCCTCTGATTGCCAATAGCATCTTTTGCCGGGTCATAAGTTCTAGATATCTTCATTATTTGAACTTCCCATCTATCTATTTTATCTTTTATGTCCTTAGTTTTATCCATCCATGTAAGATAAAATTGATATAGTTCACTAGCTTAGTTAAGGGCAAACTATGCATACTCTACACTTTATCCTAACAAAATTTTATCTTGAGCAAATTTGTCAGTAAGCTCAACTAACCTTTTGTCATCAATATCTGCCTTTACTTTCTTTTTTGTAACTTGTTCTAGGGATTCAAAATGAGAATTGATTGATTCCATTAGCTTTTTTATTTGTGCAACAGGGGCCAAGGAAGTGTCTCTCCTTATTCCAGGCATCAACTTTTCAAAAATTATCGATGTGTCTTCAATCAACTCACTATCCTCTAGATGAGACTTTAATATTTCTTCTTGTGCAGTAGCTTGAAAGATTGTCCCAAGTCTTAGTTTTTGCAAAGGGGACAATGTAGAAAGGTTGATAGGTCCTTGCAATAGCTTAGGTGTAGTCAAAATCTGAGCTTCCTTATGCTTCTCTAAAAATTGTCTCAAAGAGTCAGCAGTGTCTCTATTATCTTCAACTTGAGATGCCTCAGCATCTTGTCTCTCCAGAGGTTGATCTTGAATGTTTTCTTGTTCATTTCCTTCCAGTTCTGGAACTAACTTATCCTTTACTTATTCATTTGTTTCTTCTCTCTTCTCTTCTTGTTTCTTAGGGATATTCTCTTTTGGAGTTGTCTTTGCTTCTTTAGAGTTCTTCTCTTTCTTAGAATCTTTCATCTCTTTATCCTTTCCTGATCTTTCTGGAGGAGTGATTGTACCTTGGTCCAATATCTACTCAATATTCACTTCCAGAGAAGCATTATTAACATTTTGTTCTGTGTTTATCTCCTCTTCATCAATGTCCATTACCGTTGAAATCTGTAGCTCATGGAGCACATCCAATGTTATTTCCTTAGTTTCCTTCACCACAATTTCAATGTCACCGGACATTAAAGTGTTTACCCTTTTCTTTGTTTTGAATTTCTCACTAAGTATCTTAGTGGCTGTGGTTCTTTCCTCAGGGGTGATGTATGGACAGTGTTTTAACAAGACACATTCTTTTATCTCAGCATATTTGGCCATGGCCCCTTCTTTTCTTACTGTCATTATGCTGGCCAAACTATCTTGTAACTCATCTATAACTTCAATCAATGTTTTGCAAAACATATCCAAATATCTTACAATTGTTCTTTCAATGATTACCTTATCTGCATATGATCTTTCATCATACATATTAGTAATAGGTTTTAGGATTCCATGCTGAGCAAATGCATTGACTATGGCTTCCAAGGATATAGTCGCTTCTTCTCCCTTATTCTCAGTCTTTTCTTCTTTCTTCTTCTTCTTCTTATCCTTAGCCTTTCCAGAGGGCTTCTCAGTAGTGGCTTCATCTATTTTTGCCCTTTTTGCTTTAACTTCCTCATCTATTTCTGTTTCCTCTTCTTCGTCTCCTCCAAGGCTTACATATACTCTCTTTGTAGCCTTTGCTTTCTTTCTTTTCTTCTTCTCTTCTAGCTTCTTCTTTGGTACTTGCTCTGGAGACTCTGTGTTTTCTTTCTCAACCTCAATGGTAATTGCTGCTAAGGATGAGGCTCTTGTTCTTCTCCTATAGCTAGATGTAGGCTTTTCTTTCTCAAATTTCTCTTCTTTCTTCTTTGGAGTCTTTGATGTTTTCCCTTCCAGAGCACTTGATGTCTGTTCTACTGGAGCACTTGCATCCTTTGATGCATCTACCTTGGGTCTTGCTTCACTTATTTGTTCATTTGTAAATCCTTGGCTTTTAACAAACTCATCTGCCATTTTTCTTGCATTCTTCTTGATTTTTGGTTGTTTTTGTTCCATAAACACTTTGATAGATAATTCTTCAAATGTTCCAAATCTTCCCTCCTTAGGGTCTTTAGGTTTGCTTAGCATCAAATTAGCCAATCCAATCAAAACTTCCTTTGTGACTTCATATCCCATGGTTGGAACCCATACAGTTCTTGGTTCTACAGCCTCCATAAAGTATTTATCCTTGTCCACCATGAATACAATGTCTTTCTCATATTTCTTTACAACTTTTTTAGGGATTCTAGCCCTAGCCTACATTTTCTTTTGGAAATTCTTGAAATAACCACATAGTGCTGCATTTTGTTTATCGACATTTTCTAAACTTTGCAAATGATTTATAATTTGTGCTACTATTGGTGAATGACCAAGCCAACCAATATTATCCATTCCGAGTAACTCCTTAAGAAAATGGAAGAATAGATAGATGATTAGGGTTCCATACTTGAAGGGGTATTTTGAGTCTTTTGTCTTTTTAGATTCTCCATAAGTTGTTGCCAGAGCAACTCACATAGGTCATAGTTTTTGTTGTTCTTAATGATATCATATGCTATATATATGGTTGAACATTACAGAAACAAAGTTCTCCCTGTTGGAGAAATAGACGTTGTAACCAATAACCATTGATGCAAATCTCATGACTGGATCCACAATATCATTTATAGTTAGTGCTCTTTTATCAAATTTTGCTCCTGTTAATTGCATTAATGTATTGTTCTTCATAGACTTCAATGCCTAAACCTTTCCAGTGGAACACATGCTAGTAACTACTTTGATGACATTCTTTGTTATCATATAAGGCTCATCAAGCCAAAAGAATTCATCATGAATCCTGTTCAAGACATATATAACCCAAGAATCATTCGGGACCACTAGAAAATCCAACTAGGTATCTAAATGCTTTTCATACAGGGCACTATAATCTTATTTTAGTTCAAATTTGTCACCAGTTAGTTCCTTTAGATAAATTTCTCCTAATTTTCCATGATCATATTCATCTAGGTTTGCATGTATATATGCCCTAACATCTTCTGTATGCATAACACCATGCGAAATTTTAGAAAATGCGTCATTCAGATTAGTCTCTAATGATTTAAAGTGTGATTTTTAAATTTAGGGTGGGGCCTCTCTATTATCTCAACTACTTGAGAGGTAGACATCTCAGCACATAAATTATCAAGAGAGAGATAGTTGTAAATACCTTTTGTTTCTAGTTAGGGTTTCTTCACACTAATCGTTGAACACTTGGATTCACGTTAGCTCACTTCTTAGACCACTTTAGTTAGTTGAGAGTTTGAATGCAAAGTGATTTTTCTTTCAAATGAATTCCTTATATCCTCTTTTCATTGAGATTCAATCGTCATAAATGCTTATTTCAAAAAGCTGCCAAACCCTTATTCGACCACCCACAATCAATCTAAATTGTTCTGCAATCCACCACATTAGGTTCTTTTCGACCAGAATCTTCTCCAAAAGGTATGTCATTCTGTCTTACATCTCATATCTTCATGATGGATATCAACACCATACTTCTAGCGGAGGGAATAGGATTTTGCATTTAAGCTCCCTTTGAGCTAGAGCTCCCAATTTACTTCCTAAAGGAAGTACCTGCACCAGAGTCTGGTGTGGACTTATCCTTGACTTCCTATGCTTCCTTCTCGATCTCTGTCAGATATGCCTTTTCTATTGGTTTCTTCATCTTTGCCTAATTATCCTTCTTCATATTCTTGCTTTTGTAGAACATTGCAATAGGTCTAGGCCTATTGCAATTGAAGCATACAATATTTCTCTAACCATTCTTCCTTTTGTTCATTCTTGATTTGCATTGCATTCAAAACAACTCCCATTGAAAGATTGAGCATTCCTTCCATTATTATAGTTGTTCCTTATCCAACTTCTGCATTCACCAGCTCTATGACCAAACCTCTTGCATATAAAGAAGTTACCTTTGAAAGTTTGAATATTCCTACCATTGTTGTAACCATTCCTTATCTAACTTCTGCATTCATTAGCTTTGTGTCCTACTTTATTGCAAGTGAAACACTAACCAGAGAATGATGGAACATTTTGATTCACTTTGCTCCTACATTGAGTAGCCTTATGACCAAACTTATTGCATGCATTACAATAACCATTGAAAGAAGGGTAACTTTGAGCATTTGGTTGCCTGACTGGTGGTCTTCTAGGTCTATTCCTTTGATTCTAGATTTGTTTGCCTTTGTCCTTCTTGTTCTCAATATTCTTTTCTTGATCGGTTTTAGAGCTTTCACCTTTCTCAAATCCCAATCCTTCTTTGTCATTAGGACTCTTTTGACTTACAAGTATTCTATCAAGTTGGGCAACACTTACTCTGAATTTATCTTCTTGAATCCATGCCTGTTTTAGATCATCTTTTAGATCCACAACTTCTTGTTCAAGCTTTGTGCAGTCTTCAGTTTTCATCAACTGATTTAGGTCTTCTTCTACTTTTTCTCTTTTTACAACTTCCACTTTTAGATCATTCAAGGTGTCATTTGTAGATATCAATTGTTCACTAACCTCCTTATATTTTTCTTTGAACTTCTTGACATGCTCCCTCAATTTTTTGATGCACTCATCTGCTTCCTTGACATTATCTTTTAAATCCCTGTTTTCTAATTCAATCTTTTCAAGATCTTCAAGGGCAAGCCAAAGTTCTTCGTTGACAAGCATGCATTCTTCTTTAGTTTTAGTTGGATGAATTTCTTCATGAGGAGGACATTTTTTACCTACCATGTGTTAAGTCTCCAAGATCTTCCTTAATCTATTAAACTTCTTCCAAGGTACCAGGCTCTGATACCAATTGTTGAACACCCAAACTATTGAGAGAGGGGGTGAATCTGTATTCTATTAAATCTTTTACTTATTAAATCCTTAATCCCTTTGCAACATTTGATAACAAGAAAGAAAATTAAGCACATAAGAAGCAACCACAAAGCATCACACATAAACACCAGGATTTTTACGTAGAAAACCCTAAACAGGGAAAAGCCATGGTGAGTGTTAGCTCACAATAATTATGTATAACAATACCAAATTACAAGAAGGCTCACTGTCTTAGGGCTCACTACCCAAAGTAATGCTCACTACAAGAAAGGCTCACTGCCTAGAGAATGAAAGAAAGGAGAATGTCTCACTGCCAGGTTGAACTACTCAGATTCCATCTACACATGCATGGTTATAGTTCCAATGAATCTCAAAAGTAATGCTCACTATAGAAAAGCCTCACTGCCTAGAGAATGAAAGAAAGAAGGGAATGTCTCACTGCAAGGTTGAACTACTCAGATTTTGTCTACACATGCATGGTTACAGTTCTAATGAATCTCAAAAACATTGTCTCAAAACTCTTCATCTTAACTGCTTTGTTTCACTACTCTATTTTACATTAAGCAAGATCTCTCTTCTTTTGCTCTTGTCACCTACAATTTTCTTCACATTCCTATCCACATCTAATCACCAAAACACTAAATTTGATCCCATATATATATATCCACAACACATGAAGCCTTAATATTAGGTTGGCCTAATAAGGTGTAACATGTAGTCATGCCTTAAGTAAGTTTTTGGCTAAATTCATTTACTAAAATTTCATAGTGGACCCAAACAACATTTGAAATACCTTCTCATATGTTGGCCTCAAATTTTCCACCACTTAGGATTAAGTTCTAAACAATAGAACTTACCGTATACAAATTAAACTTGTCATGTCCGCCTCCAACACAGACTATCACTGGTTCACTTCATCTGTCAGACTACATCTTTTACTGTGGACCACAAGACTTGCTCAAAAACATATAAAAGACCCTTCAAACATCATAGATCATACATTTAGAACTGCAAAGAAAAATATCCTTTTGCAACAAAATGCAGACCCCAAGAACACATGCTCTATCATAGTCAAACTCTGTCAAGCCATGTAGCGATACTCAATCATTCACAACTATCTTTCCGGTGGAATTCAGAAACTGCAACTCTAAATTTAGACACTTCATACAAGTGTTTACAAGACCTCAAAAATACATATCAAGATATGCAACACCTGAGGAATGTGGACCAGTTCAACTGAGTGTTCTGCTCTAACTGGTAGTGTATTCTACTCTGTCAGACTTAGGTTGTTTGAAGATATGCTTCTAGTACTTATCAAGAGCTAAAATTTTGGATATAATATCTCCTAATGACTACAAACAACATACCAAAACTGCATGATTTGATCTTCAACTACAGACCAATGCCAGCCAATACATTGTCTCTCCATCGATATCTCCTGTATACTGTCAACACTTAGCCAAAAAGACCAAGTCTTCTTCACAAGACCAAAACTTTTGTTCTAATCTTATTCCTTTTCTTGTTGCCATCAATGACAACATCTTCAAACATCATGCAAAGTCATTCATCATTATACTAGCAATGTCTCTCTTTTAATGATGTTTGCCAAGTTGCCAATAGGGCCAAATAATCCCTAGGTGTAGCAGCTCCTATATTTTTTTCATCCAACTTTTATAAAAAGGGTGCCTATAAGGGCAGGTGTTTAGATGGATACTTCCAGGTAGTATTTGAATGACATGATTGTGAGTGTGGCTTGGAGGTAATCTAGTTGGTTCTAGGAAGACCACTAAATTATAGAGTAAAAGCTCTTGCAGAGCCTTGGGATGGCTTGACGTAGAAGAGTCATTAACCTTAATAGAAGAAGGTTGGGCATTAACTCCATGAGACTAACAGATCTAGGGGTGAGGCCTTGTAAGGTGTGCTATTGACCATTAATTTTAAATTGCATCTAGAGTTCAAACAAATCCCACAAGATAGGACCAAGAGTGTGAAGCCACTATGCTCCCAACAATGTCACAATCACCCAAGGGCAAAGTAAACATGTTAGATTTTAGAGTGTAGTCACCCATGAAAGTGAAAAAATTTGTCACTTTCCCTTACAAGGTAAGGTCCAACCATTAGAGATCATTACCTCAAAGCCTGAATGAGGATGAACAAAATAGTCTTTGTTTGGACAACTTGGGATCAATCCAATTATGAGTGTTTCTAGAATCATTGAGAATTGTGAGAGCATGTTTCTTAAAAGAAAACTTTGAACTTAATTGTCTAAGGAGTGGAAATCCCTAGTAATGCATGCAAAAAAAATTGGGAGTAGAGTCAACACTTAGATCCTCAACCAATGGTGACTCTTCATCTTATGGTTCTTGGGAATCTTCTCATTCTTTTACCTTAGGTGGAGACTTCACATATAAAAATACTTGACTTCTATTGGACACAACAATGACCAGGTGTAGATTTGTCATCAAAATTATAACATAACTTATTTTCATGTTGAGATCACATCTCTAATTTAATGAGATGTTTAATAGGTTGGGAGTGTGTATTGGAGGACTTGGTAGGATGATTCAACCCAATGGGCCTTGAATGGGGTGAACTTGGAGAAGTTGCATTGAATTGTGAGCTTATCTTTTATAGGTTTTGCCAAAATTTTGGTAGCCATCATATCTTTGGGTCTGAATATTTTGACCTCTGATTGAATTTCCTCCTTGAGGCCACTTATGAAACAACTAGTAAAGAAGTCTTCTATCAAAACTTCAAGTTGGTTGGAGAGTTCTCAAATTCAGTCTAATATTCCTAAATAGAGCCAAGTTGTTGTAATTTGGTTAAGGCTCTTATAAAATCTTCATAGGAACTAAGGATAAATTTGACCAAGAGAAGCTTTGAAAACTTAGTCCAACTAGGTTTGGGATGGGCCTTTTTGTACCATTTGTACCACTAGATTGGTTCTTCTTCCAAGTTGAATGAGGCAATAGGGAGCATGTCCCTTCAAGGAGTGTCATGGAGAGTGAAATATTATTCAACATGATAGATCCAACTAGAATGGTTTGTACCATCAAACTTAGAAAAGTCAAGTTTAGATGTTCAAGGTCGACGATTTGAGTTAATGTTTTTGATTATATAAGGCAGAAAAAACTAGGGGCCAAACCCTTACATTAAAATAAAAAGAAACCCCAAAGGCTTAAGAACAAAAGACCCTCAAAACCATTACAACATAACCCACATAACCAACATAAACAACATAAACAGTCTAAAGACAGTAGATAGAAAGTAGCAGAGAATAGACAACATAGCAATAAACAGAACTAAGGAGAAATATTCTCCCATCTTTTAGCCAGAAATTCAATAAATTCATCCAATTTTTTAAAATTCTCCTCCTTTTCATCAGCAGCAGTAGTCCCAAGATCCTGCAACATAGAAAGATTAAGCAACGCTGTACGACGAAGCACGCTACTCATGAGCTCTCCCATATCAGAAATCTTCTATTCTAGCTTCTCCACATGACCCCTCAAGACAACAATACCATGCCTGTGGTCATCACCTTCCTCAGTCTCGTCACCAGCTTCCTCCACAATCATCCTCTCCCCTTCGTTAGCATTGTCCTCAGGGTCACCGACAACACCAACATCAGTCGGTTTATTTTCATTCTTGCCCTCAACATCTTCAGAAATCTCTTGAACACCAAGGTCTTTAGCATTTAATTGATCATCCCTCTGAGTGGAGGCATCAGAAGCACTCTCTTGAGTTAATGTTGGTTTCAATATTGTCATGACATTAATTGGCTATATCATGAATAGTTATGTGATTAAGAGATTCTAAGATTTGGGCATGTCCATCATTTAGGGAGGAGATGTGGGAGTCAAATTCCTCCAATTTAGTAGCCAGTACAACATCCATTTCCCTACCTTGGTTTATCATAAAAAGAGTAGTGTGCCAAAAATGGTTTCCAAAAATATGCCCCAAAATGATCAGTACTACAATATGAATCCAACAGGACAATCAACTGGTAATGAAAATGAGATTTTTGTAGTTTTTCTATACCTTTTTAGGGTTTCTTGGAAATTTTATTTCCCAACTGGGGTTGAAAATCCAACAAATTTCCTCTGTAATTCCTAGATTATGTTTTAATAGCTAGATCTTGAATGTGGTTTTGGCTAAATCACCATGTTGGCATGTGGTGTTGGACTTGTATTCTATGGATTTAAAATCTATCAATGTGTCATATCTATTAAAACTCTATTATGTGCTATGGCACCCTGTATGCTATTGGATATAAATCAATAGTCATGGGTGGTGATTTCAACAACCCTCCAAATTAGCTCAAATATATAAAACACAAAGGAAAAAGGGTGGTTACTACAAGGAATGTCTCATCTGTGAGCCTGCAAATATACAAATCCTGGTAGATCTAACTTGTAATGTGAGTAACTTCTTGAGGCTAACCACTTATTGGTGTATCACAGGGTATAAATGATCAATGGTTTCCTATGGCTAAAAGCATTCAAAAAACCTAGAGTGTTTTTTGATATACTCAAAGGTTCGTGGAAGCACAAGGCCATATACAGAGTCTATCTGATGGTGTGGCTTGGGAAGGAAACCCTTCCATCCTTCACTAGAAACCAATACCATGGGAATTCAACTATGTCTAGAATGATAGATATTTTGTGCTTATTTTAAAATCCTCATTACATGGTTGCTAACCTAAAAAAAGTTAAAAAAATCCACTAGCAAAAAAGTGGACAGTTTTTTGGAAAAAAATTCAATGTCATTATTTTTGTAACAACATTTTGGTCACCAAAATCCCTAAAAGGGTGAGGTGGGAGCATATGATGAACAATTATATTAGGTTCAAAATACAAAATAGCTGCAACAAAACTTATCCCTGGAAAGTGCTCTGATAACGGTTGAGAGGAACCTCCTCCATTAAATTATCCAAAACACAAAATATGGAAAATAATATGTTGAAATAGAAAACACAAGAATTATATTGCTCTTTACAATATAATTCATAGATACCTATTGTACTAGTAAAACCCTCTATTTATATTAATTCTACTCAATAGAACTATTATCTCCTAGGCATGTGGGATTGACTAACTTGTAAACAA
This sequence comes from Cunninghamia lanceolata, assembly GCA_027924645.1. NCBI lineage: Eukaryota > Viridiplantae > Streptophyta > Pinopsida > Cupressales > Cupressaceae > Cunninghamia > Cunninghamia lanceolata. The sequence continues at coordinate 110,516 of BSBN01002281.1, forward strand.
TATTATTGACAAAGCATATGTGTTCGATGCTTTTATCAATTCTAACTTAATAGAAAAGTAATTACTTAATAAAATAACTAGGATTGTGGATCCTAACACAAGTAAGGTGCAAATAATAGTTGATCTAACATATGTACATTTGATATATCTAGAATATGATGAAGTTAGATATAAGATAAGATAGTTTGTAGTTCTCTACTATGAATCTAGATCAATTGATTATGTTCTTGAATCATTAATTTCCTATACATAGATATAGTAAGGCTCATACAATGGTAAATAGATTGGTTTATTTACTACCACTATAGGGGGATGCATAAAGGACTAGTAAATGAAGTAGGACTCTAATAGTACTAAGGTTGATCTAGATGAAGCTAGAAATCTTTACAAGACTAAGATTGTTTAGATATTGAACATGCAAACATAGCTGCACTTAATTAGATGAAACAATAGCTAATGAATCAGTTAAAAAATATGATCAACATTTTAAGGCATTGGTCATGAAGATTGAAAGGGAAGTAGAGTGCAGAAAATGCCTTCATAATACTAATCTTCAGGAGAGAGATACATATATTTACAAAAATTTGCAATTACAGTTCATTTAAGATGCACAAATAAGAATAACAATATAGACAATAAAGAATGAACACCAGATTTTACATGGGAAAAGCCTCTCGGGAAAAAAACCCACACACCAAAGCAGAGATCTCTTGTAGTACAATAAAATGTAAATTACATACAAGTCACAGAGCTATGCTTTTTTAGGTGTCGATTCACATAAGGAATCTAGTAGCATTACAATACAATTCACTCTCAATCATCCTTCAACTCAATACACTATGACATTACATTAAAAACTTCACAAGCGTTATCGTTTCAACTTCCATACCAACAAATAGTTACTAACCGACTCAACTGTCGCTACCTTCTTCCTCAGTCAAAGTCATATTGGAATATCGAAGGAACAAGAAACCATGTCTCTTTGAATCCACATTGCCACCCTGATACATATACCGCTCCACCGCAGTCATCTTAGACTAACCTTCATGAGATGGCAGGATCTATACCGCACCACTGCAAGCCCAGCGCAAGCCACTTCACGGGCTATCGTGGGACTGCAGTATGATCCGCACACCCAACAACCTCTCCAGTCACCATCGCAAGGTACCAGGGTAACTCCCACTCTACCATCGACACCTTCCATGGATCACTGGAGAGTTGTGGGTTAGAAATCCTCCTGTACTACCATACAAGCTGATGAAGACCACCACCAGCTTGCACCCCTCTTAGCTACACCCTGCGGTACTACAGTAAAGCCCTAAATGCAAAACCTTGGAAGTCTGAGTTTGATGGAAATTGAGCTAGGGTTTTAACAGTGAGTTTGAGACACACATTCTCAACATTCTCCCACTTGATGAAGAACTCACTAAACCCCTTCCAATACTTGAAGTCACTGAACATTCTAGGCCCCAAGGCCCATCGAACTAGTACACCATTTGAACTTATCCATGCTCACAGGCTTTGTCAATGCATCAACAACATTTCCTAGAGTATCAACTTTTTCTAGACTAACCTTTCCATCCTCCACCATATCACGAACAAAGTGGTACTTGTCATGCCCACATTTGCCATGTGGTTATGACACAATAACCACATGTCATGTCCACATTTGCCATGTGGTCATGACATGAATTATCAAAAAAAAATTCCACCCGACTCTACAAACCCCCTCGCATGCAACATACGTGCTCGGTGACACACACACATCACATAGTTATCTCAACAACTAGTGTCATGCGCATCACCAGAAGGTGGAGAAGGTCAATCACAAAAGGATGATGCGACACACATTTCGCCATACCTACAGCGCATAAGCCACTAAGGGGGTGTATGTCGCAAGAAGTGACACTGAGGGGGTTAGATTCTGTTTCAGATTCTAACTCTAGGGTTACTAAAGTGAAGTGAATCGATTTTGATTTAAATTGAAATCTAATCTTAGGCCCACTAAAGACCTAAGGTTCCAAACATCTAAATTAGATTAATATAAATTTCTAACCTAAACATTAATCGAACATTTAATACAAAAAGGAATAAATTACATGATCTAATAAAAGCATTTAACTCAATTAAATCTAGAATAATTTTGGCAACATAACGGGACAAAATGGAACTAATTAGGGTAGATCCTATAGTGATTTCAGCAACATAATGCCACCTCATCAACTATAGGAGGATGCAAAAATTAAATTAAAATAAAACCCCTAACTTAACCCCTTTCAAAAGTTAAATAAATTAAATGAAAATTTTAGACTAGAATCCTTTCCCAACAATTTTTGAATTAAATTAATCTAACTATAACTATAGTTTAAATACAATTAATTAAAAGCCCCCAACTATAGTATAATAGCACCATATAATATAAAAGCAAGGGACAAATTTAAATACATTCATATCAAGGGAGAAATCTAATCAATAAATTAAATGCACAATACAATAAAAATTTAACTAAATAAATTAATAAATTCCCACGCACACTAAAAGACAAAATAGGCCTACCACTTGCTAAGTGGGATTTGCACACATAAACCAATTTAATTAAGTTTAAACAACTTCCACAATTAGGGCACCAAACCCTAGGCCAACATTATAAAAATGCCCAAACTCCCTATTTGTTCTCATTAACAAGTTGAAAAGTTCCCAGTTGGGTGTAGGTTGCAATAAGGACATGGAGGAGCCCAGTGGGAAGGTACCTTCCCAAGTGGAAGGTATCTTCCCAATAGGAAAAGCTCAAATTTGTTTAATTGATTTTAAGTTTTCTAACATGTCTACCTATAGGTTGAAAGAATTATTCTCTAACATTATTCTTTGGTTGGCTAAGTTTAATATCTAAGTTTCTATTTTTCAAAGCATAGGAAAGAAGTCCATATTCCTCAAAATTCCTATTTGTTTTAAAAAAAGCCAACTTCTAATAGTTTTAATTTTCTATTTGTTTTCCTTTTTTTTATAATCTCTCTGGTTTTATTTGTCTTTAAAAACCAGAGGTATGATATTTTACACAGAGGGCTAAAAACAATAGAATCTTACAATTAAGATTAAATATAAAAACTATATATATAGGTGTGTATATATATACACCTATATATATTATAATATTTATATTTTGCAACTTATAGATTTACAAATCTCAGACAGTATACACATGGATCATACATATATATATATATATATAATTACTGGTAACAACTTAAATATTATTAAATGAAGGGCGAATGGAGTCATAGCCTTGACTGTGTTTTATCTGAAATCAGAGTGAAGTCTAATGGCCGAACGACTGAGAGATAGTCGTGACTTTCATTGTTGTTAGGGATTTAAATGAGAGGGGGTGGGGGGTCCCCTCCCCCCACTCTATAATACCAGGTGACACAACGGCCGCAGGGCTCTCGGCCCTACAACCACCCCCATATGCTTTTTAAAAAAATGAAACCCTAACAAATTTAGCATAAAAGCATTACATACTTCGATTCCATAAATTTCATTTAAAATGAAAATAAATCAATAACAATTTTTATTTTTAAAATAAAATACAAAGGTTTTTATATATATATATATATATATTTGTCTAAGTCTAAAATCTATAGGAGCATCTTTTAGATAAGTTTATCTACTCAAAGCATAACTAAAAATTTATAACTTTACTATTCCAAAATAAAACTATTTATTAAGGAGAATATATATATCTTTTTCCTTTCTTTTAAAGCAACAAAGGAAGTTTATTTCTTCTAAGACTCACACAAGTAGTTTTTTATTTTCCTTCCATAAACAATAGAAAATGCAATAAGGTAGGTTAGAAAGGGATAAGCATATTTCTTTCAAAATATAAAATGATGAATATTTATTATTTCCATAACCAATTCCAATAGATTACAAGGTTTACAAGTAGAAGTGACTCCAACACAAGGGAGATTAATGTCTCCACAAGAGTATTATTACAAACCCCAAAAGAGGGTAGGGCATCTCAATGCCTTTAGTTTTACAAACTACAAAATGCCACTAAAAGTAAGATTCCTCTAAAAGTTCAACTTCTCCATAGCCTCCATAGAAACCTAAAAAACTTACAAACAAGGTAGCCATACCCATGGGAAGCTCTCCTCCCAACCTAGGCCTAAAATAGGCCACCCCAAGCTAGGAGGCCTTCCAACAACCAAGTTTCAAACCACATAATATGCAACACTCACATCAAATACATTTACACCCAACCAAGGCCAACACACATAACTAATCCATTTTAAATATGGATTTGAAGGGTGAGAGAGTGGACTCACTCTACTCAAGGAGACCCACACTCTTAATACTCAAAATGCTCAATATTCACTTGGCCTCTTGCCATAATTCTCTTTTCACAAACCCATGGCACTCATGACATAAACCAAACTCCTCAAACTCCAAGTAAAGGCCCTTGGCCACAAATCTAAACCAAAAACAAAGAGGGGAAAATGAGGAGGTTCACATCCTCTCTCACCCAAACTAAGGTGAGCTCTCTCATATGGAGAGCTCACCCAACAACCCTTTAACCCATAAACACAAAACTACTACAAAATACATGAACATAAACATCATAACATACATAGTTCATAAGAAAAATAAGCAAGTAAAAAGGCTTGAAGCCTTGAGGAATACCTCTCAAGATTCAAGGATGGAGGATGTTGATGAAGAGTTTTCCACAAATTTTCCCAACTCCTTCCAAGATCTCCAAGTCCTTCTCTCCAAACACGAGCATACAATTCCCCCAAAAGAAAAGAACAAAAGAACCCTCATCTCATCAAAATGAGAGATAAATAGACAAGGCTCTCAAACCCTAATGGATGAGAAGGTGACACTTGTCACCCTCTCCTCCATCCACATAACCCTTCTCACAACCCCACAAGAATGAGGAGGTGACACTTGTCATCTCCCCACTGCACAAAGCTACACACTCTCCCACAAATGCTCTCACACATGTGTGAGAGCATAGGGAGATGTGAGCACACAAGGGAAGCTTCAAGCCACACTCTACGCCACAAGTGCTCTCACACATGTGTGAGAGCATAGGGAAGAGGTCTCACACATGTGAGAAGCTTATAAAGCATGAGAAGAAAGGGTAACCTTACCCAAGTGTGTGAGGTTAAGGTTAAGTGAGATGGTGACCTTCCAACCACCCCTCACACTTCCCAAACTCGTCACTTGACTGAAGGGTCAAGTTTGGGTGACCATACAAGGTCCAAATCAAATTTAAACATGTTAGGAATGGTCCTATACCCTAGGGGTATGACCTAGGGTCAATATTTGATCATTAACAACACTTAGAAACATATAAAATCACTTAAAAAGGGCTGCAAACATTTAGAACTAAAAATTGTGCAAACTCAACATTACACTTTTTACAAGACATCAAAAGATAAATAGAAAAGGAGTAAACCATACAAAATGTCATAAATCAAATACAACAAAATAACCATTATCAAACACATATGACCTTAGTCCTACTTAGGACTAGTTCGACTAGACATGGGTATAACATATGGTTGTTGTCTGACCTCTGATTTTCCATGGGTATGGAAAGTAACCTACACACTTCCACAAACCCATTAATAGCACATGGTAAAATAGCCAAAGTGAAGTGAACTATACATCACACACACATGATCGCATAATCACATACAACATCAAAATAATCACATGATAAAATAAACGTGTCTCTCAAATCATCCATCACTCACAAGTATAATTAGGATCACATAAAGTAAGATATATCATCAGTCTCCACATCTATGCACATATCAATAACATCAAAAGACATCATATCATCTAACATCATATCATGAAATGGAAATCTAACATGCCATCTAACCATCCATAAAGCATAAACCATCTATCTAATCAAGAATAAGATAAGGTAATAAGGTCCAAGTGCGAGATCAACAGCCCCCAATATCCACATGCCCCTCATAAATGCATCAAAAGAGTACTGGATAAGAAAAAAAATATATGGTAAGGATAAGATAGGCCTCATAGTACTGCATGTCAATATGTTTCATCCTGGCATGGAAAGTTAGATTTTTTGCCAAACAAATGGTACTCTGACTGTCACAGCAACTAACAATCTTCCCTGCATCAAAACCAACATTTGAACACAATCTTCTAAGCCAAATAGCTTCCTGATAGGTATGAGTTTCCTTCCATGTATTCAGCCTCCATAGTAGATAAAGAGACTATAGCCTACTGCTTGCTCCTCTAGCTAACTGCACCACCAAACAACTTGAATACATATCCATTGGTGGATCTTCTGCTATCAATGTCCCCTGCCCAATCAGAATCCACATATCTACGAATGCTAACTAAACTTTGAGATCCAATAGAGTAACCATGATAACACAAGGCATATTCAAAAGTACCCTTCAGATACCTAAAAACTCTCATCATAGCATCGCAATGTGACTTTCCTAGATTAGCCATAAATCAACTAAGCACTCCCACTGCTTGGGCAATATCTAGCCTAGTATAGACCATTTCATACGTTAAACAACCAACTGCACTTGCATAAGGCACCCTGGTCATGTCCTCCATCTCAGTAGGAGATTTTGGACAATCTTCAACATAAAGTTTCATTCCTTGCAACATTGGAACAATTAACTGCTTGCAATCTGACATATTAAATCTCTCTAGGACAGTATTTATATACTTGCTTTGGCTAAGCCAAAGTTTTCTATTTCCTCTATCCCTTCTGATTTCCATCCCCAAAATATACCTAGCTAAACCTAGATCTTTCATTTCAAACTATGTTGATAATCGAGACTTCAATTCAAAAATCATACCCTTACTATTCCCAATGAACAACATATCATCCACATACAGGGCAATAATAAGAAGACGACCATTTTTAGATTTAAAGTAAACACAATGATCAAACTTTGATCTCACAAACCCCAAAGACAACACATAGGTATCAAACTTCTGGTACCACATTCTAGGCGACTATTTCAAACCATACAGAGATTTCTTTAATTTGCAAACCAGGTTTTCCTTACCTTTTTCAATGAAGTTCTCTGGATGGGACATATAAATCTCTTCCTCCAAATCACCATGAAGAAATGTTGTCTTCACATCCATATGCTTGAATTCTAAATCATACATTGTTGCAAGTGATAGCAATTATCGAATGGATGTTAGCTTTGCTATAGGAGAAAATATATCTCCATATTCAATCCTCTCCACTTGGGAATATCCTTTTGTGACCAACCTTGCTTTATGCTTCTCAACACTACCATAAAGACCTATCTTTTTCTTAAACACCCATTTACATCCAATAGGTTTTTGAACTTTAGGCAAAGGTACTAGATGCCACGTTTCATTCTTCTTTAATGACGACATTTCCTCATTCATGGATTCCAACCAGGAATCTGAATTAGACATACCCATAGCCTCTCGAATAGTCCTAGGCTCATCAGTGTTAGCAATCAAAGCATAGGCATAACTGGAATCCAACATAGAATAACCAAACCTTTCAGGTTGCCGCTTCACATGCGTAGACCTCCTCACAAGCTGAGGCTGATGTTCTTCATCCTGTCTAGAACTTTCAGAGCTACTTGAGCTCTCCTCACTAACAAGTCTACCAAGAGTACATAGTTCATCCTCATCTAGAGTAAGAGGAATTTCAACTACCTCCTTTTCTTCTGCTTCTTTCACCTCTAGGTGCAGATCAACTGTAGAAGGTTTCAGCTTAAGGAAGATCACACTTCTGCTATACAGCACCATCTCTGTGACTGGGTTCCAAAGCTTGTACCCTTTCACACCAATTCCATAACTGATGAAGATACATTTAACAACCTTGTTCTCCAATTTAGATCTTTTTCACTAGGCACATATGCATATGCCTCACAGCCAAAGACTCTAACATGTCTTAACAAGGGATTCTTTCTAGGCCATGCTTCCATAGGTGTCTTGTCCATGACTGCTGAAGTGGGAGATCTATTAATTAGATAACATGTTGTAACTACAACCTCAGCCCAGAACTTATGTTCTAGACCAGCACTACTTAGTATACTTCTCATCCTTTCCATCAATGTTCTATTCATCCTTTCTACAACTCCATTTTGCTGTGGAGTGTAAGGAGTTGTTTTATGCCTTGTAATTGCGTGACCCTTGCAAAAATTATCAAAATCTACGGAAGAGAACTCACCACCATTATCCATCCTCAAACACTTAATTTTCCTACCAGTTTGATTTTCAACCAAGGTTTTAAATTCCTTAAACTGACTGAAAACTTTAGTTTTACTTTTGAGAAAATAAACAAATGTCCTTGAATAATCATCTATGAATGAAACAAAATACATATATTTCGATAATGAAGGAACATTAACTAGACCAAATACATCAGGATCAATATAATCCAAAATTCCAGAAGGTTTATGAGGACTAGAATAAAATGAAACATGGTGTTGCTTTCCATGTATGCAATGTTCACAAAAATTGAACTCAAAATTACAATCATCAAGCCCTTCAACGACACTTTTATTTTTCAAGGCTTTTAAGCCTTTTTCACCAATGTGGCTGAGCCTTTGATGCCACAACATTGTTTTCTCTATTGGGAGCTTCACCTCTAAGGAATTAGCACCCACAAGAACAACACCTCCTTTCTCTACATGATTAGATTTACATGACTTTGCAGAAGCACTATTACACTGCATTGTACATGCATCCAGCTTATACAGAGTGCCAATTCGTGCACCCTTAGCTAGCACCATAGAGCTTCTAGTCATTCTACAAACACCATTTAAGAAAGAGACTTGTACACTAGCATCATTTAGCTTACTTACAAAAAGTAAATTTCAAGCGAGACTTGGTATATGCATCACATCATTGATTCCCTTAATTCTTCCATCAAGAAACTAAATTCTGACTCTTCCACAACCAACAATCTCCAAGTGAGAATTGTCACCCAAATACACCCTTCCACCAGCATACTTATCATACTTTGAAAACCAATCCCTATGAGAGGTCATATGAAAAGATGCACCTAAGTTGACTAGCCAAATATCATCTGATGCCTGAGTTGCCAAGGCTGCTATGAAGGCATCTACATCACTTTGAGAAGATTCATTATCAGAAGAATTATTTTTCTTTTTCTTCTTTTTCTCCTCTTTGTAGTCTTTCCAGATGTGTCCACTCTTCCCATAGTTCCAGCATTTCACCTTGGACTTTTTACCAGGGGACTTTGATCCCCCTTCTGACTTGGATCTAGACTTCTTTTATTTCTTCTTACCTTTCTCCTTTGATCTACCTCGAATAGCAAGGGCCTCCTTGGCCATCTCAGAAGACTTCCTTCACATTTCCTCTTACATCAGTGAAGCAATCGCATCTTCCATCTTGAAATTGGTTGTTGTACTTCCAATAGCCATTGTCAGGTGATCCCATGTGTTAGGCAATAAACACAATAGGAGCACGCAACGATACTCGTCATCTATCTTCACACCAATAGACCCCAACTAAGCAATGATCATGTTAAATGCATTCAAATGATCTACAATAGACACCTCTTCCTTCATCTTCAAAGAATACAACTTCTTCCTCAGAAATAACTTATTTACCAAAGATTTCCCTTGATAAATGTCACCAAGCTTCTTCCACAAAAGTTTCGCTATCTTCTCTTCATGGACATTCAAGAGAATTGAATCAGCCAAGCATAGTTAGATCAGACCCTTGGCTTTCCGGTCCATTACAGTTCATTTAAGATGGGCAAACAAGAATAATAAAATAGAAAAGAAAGAATGAACAGTAGATTTTATGTGGAAAAACCCTCTTGGGAAAAAAACCCACACACCAAAGTAGATATCTCTTTTATTATAGTAAAATATAAATTACATACAAGTCATAGAGCTATGCTCTTTCAGGTGTCGATTCACAAAATGAATCTGGCAGCATTAAAATAGAATTCATTCTCAATCATCCTTCAACTCAATGCATTATTGCATTACATTACAGACTTCACAAGCATTATCATTTCAACTTCCATACCAGACAAACAGTTACTAACTGACTCAACTGTCACTACCTTCTTCCTCAGTCAAAGTCATATTGGAATATCGAAGGGACAAGAAACCATGTCTCTCTGAATTCACACTGCCACCCTGATACATATATCGCTCCACCACAGTCATCTTAGACTAACCTTTGCAGGATGGTGGGATCTATACCACACTAGCGCAAGCCCAACTCAAGCCCACCACAAGCCACTTCATGGGCTATTGTGGGACTGTGGTACGACCCGCACACCTACCAGCCTCTCCAGTCATTATCATGGGGTGGCGGGGTAACTTCCACTCTACCACTAGCACATTCCATGGATCATTGTGGGGTTGTAGATTAGAACTCCTCCCATACTAACACACAAGCTAATGAAGACTGTCGTGGGATGGTGGGTAACACTGCCAACCTGCACCCCTCTTAGCTGCACCATGCGGTACTATGGTAAAGCCCTGAATGCAAAACCTTGGAAGTCTGAGTTTGATGGCAACTGAGCTAGGGTTTTAATGGTGTGTTTGAGACACACATTCTCAACAAAGATTACATAGGAAATAGATGTTGCACTTCAATTAGAATGGTTCATTGGAATTATGTTTTCCCATATATAGTGGGAACTAGTGCAACACACTTTTACAACTCAAAAGGAGGCATTAGAGGCTACTTTGTGCCTAGAGGCTATTGGAGAACCATAAGGTAATGGATTGACATCACAATTGAAAGCAAATATGGGTCAAATGGCCATGCACATGGAACAACTATTGGGTGCACAAGATTTTAATTGCAAGTAATGGAGTACAAAATATTGCTCAAAGGGACAATATATTGATTATCTAATGGTGAGAGATTGAGTAGTGAGTACTACTCAATTTCCTCCTCTATGCATTCTAGAGTACATGATTTGTTATGAGCATAATGAAGCTTTATTATATGCCTTGTTATATAAAATGAAAGGTATCGCAGTAAGTTATTGGTATAAAGTTTGTGAAATCTTGACCCATGACACCAACACCTATCAATTTGTACAAAATTTGATCTAATTCCCAAGTTGAATTGAGGGACAATCCTAAAAATTAGCTAGTAATTCAAAAAGATCATAGAATGTAATATGGAAAATACATATCCTAACCAAAGCACACTAAGCATGTGGAAATATTATGGTAGATATGCCACTTGAATATACAAAGAGGTAAGATGAGAATTTGATATTCCTCTTCTACTCTATGGAAAGTACTGAAGACAAGAAAATGATGAGAGGAAATACAACAACGACAATGAAATGAACACTAATCTTTACCTCAAATCACTCTTTCTCCTCAGACAGATTGGATTGGAATGCACCCTTCTTCCAATGGCTATGCTCTTTGATGATGATATGTTGATCGCTCTCGAAACCAACTCAACATAAAAATACTTGAAATTGTGGATGTGTTAATAATGGGAGATCTCTGATGATTTTGATAGAATTATGTTACTTTGAATGTGTATGATAATATCTAGGTTGAGGCTAGATATATAAATACTTGGTTGATAGGATGGATGGATAGGATTAAGAGGTGGAGGATTAGGGCAATCGTTATGTGAACAGTTGAGATTAAGAGGTGTAGTTTGAAATGAGTGGCTAAGATTAAAAGTTGGCTTGACTTTTGGGATAAGGATAAGGACAAAATAGGAAATTAATTAAGTAATCTAGGATTATTTAATTAATTTTTGGAGAGAGATCATGTGAGGATAAGATTAATTAAATAAATAGGATTCATTTAATTAATTATGGTTGTAGGGAATAATGGATTAATTAATTAAATAAATCTGATTTATTTAATTAATCTAGGTCATGGATTGAATTAATTTAATTAAATAAATATGATTTATTTAATTAAATTAGGTGATGGAGGATTGGATTAAATTAATTAAATAAATATAATTTATGTAATTAATTTGGGAATTAGGATAAATGTGTGTAAAGTGACACAAGGTGATGTCAACAAAGAGGATGAAGTTAGGTGTTGTCAATTTCAGGTGTCTACATTTTGCCCCTCTTTGAGATGGTGTTGCAAAGAAAAATAACTTCAAAGAAAGATAAAACATGGAAGAAGATGGTAGGATTAGGGATGATGATGCCCCATCCACTTGAATTGAGAGTGATAAGGAATGATGATGTAGGGATGGTATACCCCCTCGAGAGGATAAGCAGGTTAGAACAACATGGGTATGCTCTCGAAATAGATGAAACAGATTGGTTAAGGATATGGAGGATGGATAAGGGATGGATGAAATGCATGAATGATACATTATACTGCATTGGGTGAGAAACCATGAATTTTGATATAGCACTATACATTATGCACCAAGGTATAAAGACCAAGGTGATGATGTCTCTCATGCATAAAGGACTAACTCAAAAAGATAAAAGGTTGCAAGCAAACATATGTCATTGGGCACCATGATATCAAAGACCATGATGTCTGTTTAGGGTAAAATTTGGATTGTTTTAGTTTTGTTTGAATCCTCCTTTCACCCTTTATATTCAAGGACCTTCGGATCGAGTGGCAGAGCACTATTAGGTCCTTTGTCACTAACAAATGTAGGGAAACTTGGATTAGGGTATTTGATTATCAAATTTTCCTTCTCTTATGCTCAATTATCCATCAAAACCCTATTTATGCAAATATGGCAATAAACTGATGAATAATAGAAAATGCTTCTACAGAAAGATGTAAAATTACAAATGACTGTGCACCTATTTTTCAAGGTTCTGAGGCAGAAAAGTCAGGGACAAAAGAGCAGGCGCGTAAGTCCAGTGCCCTACTTTTTGTCAAGATCTGTGGACAAGATCTGCAACCTGTTCCTGCTGTATCAAAGGTTTTTCCGTCATGAAACTTTGAGGACTAATGAGCAGACGCCCAAGTCTAGGGTGCTATTTTTCCTACTGTTCTGTAATTCCAACACTCCAACATGCCCTCCTGCAACTTCAATTTGTCTACATCATCAACCTGTAACCTGCAATCATAAAATTTTGGGAGCAGGTTGTGGTGTTTAGGAGCTTGCCTCAGTCAAGCCCCGACAAGACACTTAAGTCTTCCAAACACCTTTGTTAGATAGAGAGTGCGTGCCCTTGTGAGGTAGAGGCAAAAACCAAATGAACAATGATCACAAACACAATAAATGTCACCTTGTAGTGAAGATCTCATGAGAGGAAGAAGCTCTTCATTCCATGAGGCAATGGATGCTCAAATCTGTAAACACAAACACATAGACAACACAAATATGCTCTTGCAACACAATGAAAGCCTTGAATCACCAATGGACATACAAGTTGATAGCTAGTTGTAATCTAGTTTCTAAATGAATGCCTAAACATTATTTTATATGCAACTACGAATATTCCCACCAAGATTTCATAAATTCAAACTTACCATGTTGGCCTAGGGACTAAATAATGGTCATAAATTGATACTTAAAATTTGGGCCTGACCCAAAATAGGGTGCGAGCACCCAAGTCCTCCCCCCTATTTTTGGTAGGGTTATGCTCAAGGGGTCCCCCTAGGACCCATTTGTCATGATACCTAGGGTTCATTCCATTGGGATGCCAAATTATGATGCAAGATGTCCTAAATGCACACTAAAGACCTGAGAGCTAAACCTAAATGGGGAAAAGCCCCCAAGGGAACATTTTTTGATTTTACATTTGGCCCCCACTTTAATGTATGTATAAATGCAAGGCCAATACATGCATTAAAGTACGGTCACAAACATAACAAACATGCCAAGCATGGAGAAGACATGCCAATCACATAGAAAATAGTAGCAGGCATGTAAAACATGGAGAAGATAGTTACAGTCACGTAGAACACAGAGAAGATATTAAATTCATAGAAGACACATTAATGCATAGAAGATAGGCATGATTCTTTTTCTTTTCTTTTTCTCATATATATGAAATGCAAATGCAAGTACTGGAAAGTAAACAAACCTCCCATAATACAGAATGCACTCATCACGCAAGTCTTTATACTGTATATATGGAGCAACACACATGCAAGACACACAAAACCTCTCAAAATGCAAGATGCACTCATCGTGCAGGTCTTTCGACTGCATATGGGGCAACAAACATGTGACACAAAGCAAGCACATCAAACACACACACTTGAAGACACAAAGAAAACATAGTAGACAAGTAATGGAGTGTTCCTATTTCTAGGTCCAACACCATCTCAGGAACATTACAAGCACACAACAACAATTGGGTGATGCAGAGCATCCACCGCCAATAAAACCCTAACATACAATTATCAATGTATGTCTATGCATTTCCAAATATGCACACAAACTTTAATTTACAAAGTCCCCTTTTTGTTTGCCATCAGCAAAACATCCTCCATCGGCTTCACAAAATACCTAAACTCGGTCACTGTAGCACTTGCACATACAAATGCTTACCTGCCGAACCCACGGTCCCTTTGTATCTGTCGCTTCCTTTACATAGAACATACAAACTCTAACCTGTCGATGCCGGTTACCTTCACTCGATCTATCAGTCGCTGCTTGCACATAACCCTTTGTATCGCAGAATGTATATTCCAATATACATTCGCAATATACATACAATGCGCAACCTGCTCTTCTAGTACCCTTACCTCCTACCGCTGCTGGTGTATTGTATCTGTAGACAAAAGAACCTTCCAACATACATTCAGTCTACCACCCTGACTAGTCACCTTTTGCATCAACCTGATGTATCTATTTCGTTGTATCTTTACTACATACAAAACAAAATATGCATTCGCTGAATATTCCTTCAGATATGCCTTCGATGTATGTTTGACCTACTGACTGCCTTTGTATATTCTCGATGTACATGTCCGATGTACATTTAACACATACAATCCGCCCGATACAATTGATGGATACATAGGAACTATATCCAACATACAAAAGATGGATACTCACAAGTTGCATAACCTGATATACATTTGCAGTATATATAGAAATTGTATATTCAAACTTGTATCTCCTCAACATGCAATTTCAAATGCATCTTTGACCAACCCTTGACTTTGTTGTATGCCGATAGGGATCTTGACCTTTCTCTCTCCTATGTATATGCGATAGACTTGTATATCCTCATGTATGTTTCAACATACAACAGTGATGAAACAAAAGTGATATACCCACGATATACAAAAGTGATATACACACAGATTGTATATCTCGCATACAAAAGTGATATATACACAATTTGTATATTTTTGAGAACTTCACAGATTTTCACAGTTTGGTCCACGCAATCTCTAGCGATGGCCCGATCCGTTTCCTAGTGGCTTCTCAGACTCTTTTCGATCTGCATGACCTAGCACATACCCATGCTAGGGTTCTTCAACATCTCTGGCCTACGATCCTGCGAACATGCATGTGAATAGAAACAGAAAACACACAACTAAAACCTAAACTACTGTACATGACCATTCCTCAGATTCGCAGAATCAACTGGGGGAATGGATAATCAAATCCATCCAGCCTTAATACAGGAAATCAATTACACAGTGAATTCAAATGCAACAGGATCTTATTAACTTTTTAAAGATGTGATTACGGTACTCTATTTTCCAACAGCACAATTCAACTGATTGGTTTCAGCTACTACAAAACCTAGATGCCTTCATCCATCAAATCCTAGGGTATTTATCTAGTTACCACTAGTAGTACAGACTTGCTCCAAGCGGCTAGGAACTACAGCTGTTCAACAGACTCCAATTAACTCTAATCACTTGATCTAAAAATAGCATATCTTGGTCAAATAGACCTTATTACATTGAATGTCCAATTAGGACCTTATTGAAAACATAAACAACCTTAAAACTAACTAACTGCCTCATGTAGGCCACTATAGGATAGGTGCTCCTGCACCATTGGGCTTCACCACAAAAATTACTAAAGACACGCTTAAGGGTTGAGTTAGTCACTAAACCATTCCCCGCCTCCGCAGAGGACTTTTGAAAATGATAGGATGATGCAATCTGCTCCAAGAAATACACCATCCCTGCCTCTATAGAGGGCTTAAGAAAAAGGATATGCTCAATGTCTCACCTCCATAGAGGGCTTACATGGTTGATTGATTGATTGCAAACAAATTCAGGATGCAGGATGCACTCATCATGTAGGTCTTTAAATTACACCTGAGGACAAACACATTTCTAACATCTACAATAGATAGCTTACCTTATATTCCCCCACCTTAAGGTGGTTGATATCATGCATCGATATCAAGCACGTTAAGGTAGGAAGGAATCACACAAGGGAACACAGATTTCACAAAGCCCATTCCCCTCGGAGATGACATGTACTTCATGATTGCCAAATGTTCCCACAAACACATCCCTGCAAGAAACATGTTAGTGTCTACAATATCATGATAAACAACAACATCAATGCATATGATTAATCACACAAAGAGCCAAGGTTATACTATGAATTTGGAGTTCGAGGATAACCATGGGGCTATATCATGAAACTCTCTGAATCAAGTACCACCAAGGCCATATTCAAAGACAAACAAAGGTGCACGGAGCAGTAGTATTGTTAAGGTTTGTAAATGAGATAAAACACCATCAAATTCACTACACAGAAAGCACGAGTTCTTCCACTAGCCAAGCGTCGGATAAGATATACAACCCCATCATCATATTATGAACTAAGTCCATTTTTTGATTGCTCTTGAAAGGGACACTAGGTTCGCATTAGTGTAAATGTTTGTCACTAGATGGAAACACTAGAGGAAGGGAAACAATAAATAAGAGAGGAGAAACAAGTGTCTTAGGGATAGTCACATAGGAGGGTGTCCCCAAGTCACCAATTGCAACGCTATGTCCATAAGACACAACACACAACGATGAAATCAGAGAGAGGCATAGAAGAATGATGATACAAATAAAAGAAGGTCACAACAGAGGCAGTCTCCTGGTATCTTGAACCTTACAAGAGAATCAGGGGTCATCCCAGGAGGACTAAAAAACACATAACACATCATGGGGGAAGCACATCACGAGAGAAATAAATGGTTAGAGATACTTACCTGTAGGGTCTTTGCGCTAAGTCTCATTATCAAGTAAATCATTGCCATCTTCCCACTCCCTAATGTTAAGAGGAAAGTGGGACATAAGGTACCATAGCCCAATTCATGTCTTGCTCATCATGTTGTTCATTGTTAGGATCATGTTTGTTTGGTTGAATGTTAGGATCAATGTTTTATTGTTGAGAGGAAAGGTTTATGGTAGAAGCTTGTCTTCTTCTTCTTCTTTCTCTTTCTTTTCTATTTCATTTTGTTCAACCAGTTATCTCTTGTAAGATAGGGCTTTTCTCTTTCATAGGTTTGTGCAATTTAGAAGACAAAGCATCGGGATCAAACCTCATTTGTCGCGGTGGAATATTTTATTGTTGACAATGACCTCCCAATCTTTGTAAGGATTTCAAGGGAGGAACCTCAGCATAGGGACCCTGTCCTTTCGGTCTAAGGTTCTCTTCACATGCGGGTTGTTTATCTTTTGTCATTTTTTGCATGGAAGGAACGGGCATTAGGTGTAAGAGTTTTTCTTTGTAGTTTCTATAGCTCAAAAAGGTAAAGACTATTTGTGGCTCTGGTTCCTTTTTAGTTTTATCCTAGAAGTAATCCAATATGCAATGCTTTTTCTCAACCAAAGGTTTATACTTATTGTGAGGGATGGTAATCACACGTCCGTCAAAAGGGAATTTTAGACAATGGTGTATTGTTGAAGGGATAGATTTCATTTCTTTTAACCAAGGATGTCCCAATTTAATATGGAAGAGGTCAAAAATAGGGATAACATCAAACCATTGTTCAACATATTTTCCAAACAGTGTTACCAACAATGATATCTTACCCAAAGGTTTGATAAAGGTTCCATTATGTGTTTTAATCATCATGTTCAAAGGGTCATAAGAACCTTGCATTAATTGATGTGAAAAGAGGAACTCTTCAGTGGAAACATTAGTCATACAATTAGGATCAATAAGAGTTCCATCCATATGGTTTTCCATTATTTTCACAATTATATAAAGAGGCCCTTTAGAGTCTCCAATCGTTCTATCATGAAGTGTAAACACAATTTCAGGTTCATGGTCCTTTCTTTTCATGTAAGGTCTAGGAAGGAACCTATTGTTGTTATTGCGAGTAGAGGCCATTTTTATATGCTCAATTTAATGCAAAATCAGATTAAGAATTTTTCCACAAGTATGTCAAAGACAAGCGCAAGACTATATGCAAAAATGACCTAAAATGCTTGTTTTTTTGTGCTTTTCCCAATGCAAGTGAATGAAACAAAGGGTGTTGTAAGGATTTTGATTAGGGGAATAAAATTATATGTCTTATATCAGTCCAAAACAGCAATAAGATCCTTCACAACACACTCTTTATGCAAACCTAAGATGACAATAGGTCAAAATATAGTGATAATATGTCAAAATATGCAATTTTTTCACCAAATCTTGATGCGAAAGAGTGTGACAAAGGGTGTTGTGAGGAAAATGATGATGGAAAGAAAAATATATCAGTAATAAAAGTCACTTAGTGTCAAAATATCTGTCACAACACGCTTTTAGTGCCACTTAAGGTCAAACCCTAGTGAAAATATAGCAAAAATAGGCTATTTTTCACGGTTTTTCAACTCCAATACCTAGCAAAAGGAGTGTTGTAATGAATATTAGGAGGTGAAGAAAATAAAACAATGATATTAGTCACCTCAATCCATAAAATTTGTCACAACACACTTGGAGTGCAAACTAGGCCAAACCCTAGGGCAAAAATAGCAAAAATGTGTAGTTTTTCAATACAAGAGGCCAATAAAAAGGTGTTGTGAAGATTTTTAGGAGGGGAAAAAAATAATTACTCTGATAACAGCCAATTAGTACAAATATACCCTTCACAACATGCCTATGGTGCAAATTTAGAGTCGATAAGGCCAAATCTACTGAAAATTGATGTTTTTCAAGCCCTAGGTTTGAGATCTTGACACAAAATTCTATATGAGTGCTTTGAAATATGATTTATGATAAAAATGAAATATACTCAGATCTAAAAATGACTTCCAAGCTCTAAGATGCAAAATGCAAGTGCAAATCTAATGAAAATGCATGAACATTGCTAGTTTTTTGTTAAAATTTTCTATGCAAAAATGCAAATATTTGAAATCTAAATGCAAATTTACACCAAAATTCAAGACTAAATCCAAATAAAAATTTGAATGAGTCTCTAAAATTAGTAGAAAAATCTGAAAGAAGATTTTGCCTACTAACCCTAGATTTTGAAATTACTAGGTTATATGAAAATTGTCAAAATTTCTACAAAACCCTAGCAATTATATGATGAAAATGCAATGCAAATTATTGAATTTTTGTAATTTTCTGTAGTTTATATCAGATCTGATGCAAAAATCATGAATTAGGAAAAAAAAGAATGAATTGTTGCAAATTAGTAACCCTAAAATGTAATTTTTTTCAAATTTTTCTCAATGCAATAAGATGAATGACTATATGAATGAATGAATCAACCCAAATCTGAAGACTAACACTCATAAAGTTGCAATTAAGTCCAAAAACATGGGTTCACAAAAATGTTTAGGGTAAAATTTGGATTGTTTTATTTTTGTTTGAATCCTCCTTTTACCCTTTACATTCAAGGACCTTCAGATCAAGTGGCAGAGCACTATCAAGTCCTTGGTCACTTACAAATGTAGGGAAACTTGGATTAGAGTACTTGATTATCAAATTTTCCTTCTCTTATGCTCAATTATCCATCAAAACCCTAATTATGCAAATACAGAAATAAACTGACAAATAACAAAAAATGCTTCTGTAGAAAGATGTAAAATTACAAATGACTGTGCACCTATTTCTAGGGTTCCGAGGCAAAAAAGTTAGTGACAAAAGAGCGGGCACCCAAGTCTAGTACCCTGCTTTTTGTCAGGATTTGCGAGCAAGATCTGCAACCTGTTCCTACTGCATTGAAGGTTTTTTTGTCATGAAACTTTGAGGACTAATGAGCGGGCACCCAAGTCTAGGGTGCACTTTTTCCTACTATTCTACAATTTCGACACTCCAACATGCCCTCCCGCAACTTCACTTTGTCTGCATCATCAACTTGTAACCTGCAATCATAAAACTTTGGGAAGGGGTTGTGGTGTTTAGGAGCTTGCCTCAGTCAAGCCTCGGAAGGACACTTAAGTCTTCCAAACACCTTTGTCAGATAGAGAGTGTGTGCCCTTCTGAGACAGAGGCAAAAACAAAATGAACAATGATCACAAACACAATAAATGTCACCTTGTAGTGAAGATCTCATGAGAGGAAGGTGATCTTCATTCCATGATGCAATGGATGCTCAAATATGCAAACACAAACACATAGACAACACAAATCTACTCTTGCAACACAATGAAAACCTTGAATCTCTAATGCACATACAAGTTGATAGCTAGTTGTAATCTAGTTTCTAAATAAATGCCTGAGCATGCTTTTATATGCAACTACAAACATTCCCACCAAGATTTCATAAATTCAATCTTACTGTGTCATCCTAGGGACCAAATAATGGTCATAAACTGACACTTAAAATTTGGGCCTGACCCAAAATAGGGCGTGGGTGCCCAAGTCCTCCCCCCTATTTTGGGTAGGGTTAATCTCAAGGGGTTCCCCTAGGCCTCATTTGTCATGATACCTAGGGTTCATTCCATCGGGATGCCAAATTATGATGCAAGAAGTCCTTAATGCACACTAAAGACTCAAGATCTAAACCTAAAGGGGAAAAGTCCCCAAGGGGAGATTTTTTGATGTTACATTTAGCCTCCACTTTAATGTATGTATAAACACAAGGCCAATACATGCATTAAAGTATGGTCACAAACACAGCAAACACGCCAAGCATGGGGAAGACATGCCAATCACATAGAAAACAGTAGCAGGCACCCAAAACATAGAAAAGATAGTTACAGTCACGCAGAACACAGAGAAGATAGTAAATGCATAGAAGACACATTAATGCATAGAAGACAAGCATGATTATTTTTCTTTTCTTTTTCTCATATATATGAAATGCAAATGCAAGTACTGGAAAGTAAATAAACCTCCCATAATACAGGATGCACTCATTGCGCAAGTCTTTATATTGTATATATGGGGCAACACACATGCAAGACACACAAAACCACCCAAAATGTAGGATGCACTCATCGCGTAGGTATTTAGACTGCATATGGGCAACAAACATGCCACACAAAGGAAGCACATCAAACACACACACTTGAAGACATGGAGAAAACACGGCAGACAAGCGAGGGAGTGTTCCTATTTCTAGGTCCAACACCATCTTAGGCACATTACATGCACACACCGATAATTGGGATTTGCCACAACAATTGCTGAAGACACGCTTAAGGGTTGAGTTAGTCACAGAACCGCTCCCCACCTCCGCAGAGGACTTTTGAAAATGACAGGATGATGCAATCTGCTCCAAGAAATACACCATCCCCCGCCTCCACAGAGGGCTTGCATTTAGATTTATTTATTTAATTTTTTGGATGTTATGGTTTTTTTTGTGTTTTTGACTTATGGTATGGTGGCATTGGATTGCGTTTGGATATCCTATTTACTAGATACCAATGACAAGGAAAAACCAAGTCTAGAGGCAAGGATGAAAATAGGATTGGATGGATAAAAGGATTTTGGATAGTGGATGGGATGGATGGAAGATACATGATGGAAGGAGCAGTTTTAGGATGGATCTCCAAGGACTATGTCACATAGGAATAACATGCCCCACTCTAGATAGTATGCTTAGGAATTTGCGTGACAATGCTTAGGATGATAGGATTGGGTGGAAAAAATTAGGAATATCAAGAGATGTTGAAAGCATTTTTTCAACATTTTTCCCTTGTCCTTGTCAAGATCAAAGTAGGAGAGGAATGTATGTGGATATAATGGATAAGGATGATAAGATAAGAGTGAAATCTTAGGATGGGATAGATGAGACAACTTTCCCCCAAGTGTAAGGCGCATAGACAATTTATCTACACATGATGCCCATAAATGAGTTTTCATCATGGTACTTATCCAAGGCACCACCGAGGTGGTTTTAACCATTGGACAAATGATTTCTATTTACTATTTTGTTTTTTCTTCTTTTGATTTTGATTTTGATTTTTGTTGTTTGGATGGAATGGGGGGAAGGATGGAGGAATGGATTTTGGAGGAACATGGGTACTCAAGCATTTGTTTCCAAGAGGAGGTGATAATGTCCCATTTTTAAAAAATTTAGATGGGGAGAAGGATTTGTGGGATTTGGGGATTTGGGGGTAAAGTGGGATTTGGATGCTCCATTTGGATTTAATAGATATTTTTGTTAGAAAAAGTGTCTCAACTGTGAAACTACGAAAGGTTACTACTCTTTCCATTTTTGGTCTTTTTGAATACCCTTTATCTTGGAGAATGGTTTAGAACTTTCAAAGTTTCCAAAAGGGCTAAAAATCGCAGGACTTGCTATTTTTAGTAACTCTACATTTGACCTTGGATTGATCCAAAAATTTTCCTAAAAGGTGTGGAACTACTAAGTAAACATCTTGGGTGAGTTTTGACTCAAGATCAATACCTAGATTGCGAGATATTAGTTTTTGTTGTTTGAAACTATCAAAAAAAGTTTCAAACTTAGTTTTGAGGCACTTAGAGATCCCTAAACACCCTGAAAACTTGTTGTAACCAACAAAGTGGGTTATAGCTTGATAGATCTATTCATGACCTTTCTGACCCATTAAATGGTTTGTCAATCAAACACCTAGATCAAAAGTTATGACCTCCAAAAGTTGGACCTCCTATTTTTGGGAAATGTGAAAACATGTTGGACACTCAAAAGAGTTGTAAAGGGGAGAGTTACACGTGTTGGTGTGTGATTTAGCACATGACAAGGAATCACTTTTGGATGGTTTTGGCTCATGGTTTTGTAATTATCATTGATGGTTTACTGTATTATATCTCCTATATATCAGGAGCTTGAGATGGAGGTTGTGTGTACGAGTCTTATAGATGTTGAGTTACCTCTTGGATCTTTGGTTTGGTATACTCCTATGAAAGCTTTCTCTATAAGTATATTGTAATCTTCTTGATTCTTGAATAATATGTTGGGCAGCTTTAAAGTGTGGGGTTTTTTACCTGAAAGGGTTTTCCCCACATATATCTTGTGTTGTGAGTTTTGAATTTGGAAGTTTTTATTATCTTTCTATTAATGTGCATGTTAATCTATAACTATAAAAGTTAAAATTTGCATAAATATTTCCTTAGTAGATCAGTGTAGGAAGTGTTTCTGCATACCTTTCTTCCTTTCAGTTGGTATCAAAGTCTAGTTGCCTTTGGTTCTAGTTGTTGGGTAGAGGGTTTTTTGAGATGATCTTCATTTGACTTGGAGCTTGTGCAGAGGATTTTGGAATATTTGTTGCAGGAAAGAGATGGTGAGAACATCTGGGAGGTTTGAGATATAAAAGTTTAATGGCAGTAATTTCAAGTTGTGGAAACTCAAAATAGAGGACATGCTTGTAGATCAACATTTATGGGATGCCATATCTGGTAAAAAACCAACGATAATGTCTCAAGTAGTCTGGGATCTCAAAGATCAAAAAGCTAAGGGTTTGATAAGACTCTATTTGGCTGATTAGTGCTCCTTTCAAATATTAATGAAGAGAAGACTGCAAAGGATCTTTGGAAGAAGCTTGGGGATGTTTATCAGCCTAAATCTATGGTGAACAAGTTATTCCTATGAAAGAAATTTTATTCTCTGAGGATGGAAGATGGAGGATCTATTGTTGATCACTTGAATACATACAATATGCTTGTTGCCTAGTTGACCTCTATTGGTGTGAAGATGGGGAAGGAGGATCAATGTATGACATTATTGTGTTCATTACTAGATTTGTGGGATCACCTTATTATGGCTATAGGGAGTACCACTACCACCTTCAAGATGGATGAAGTGGTTTCTTCATTGTTGTCTGAAGAGATGCAGAGAAAGACTTTCAAATCGACTAAGGAGTCTCTTACAGTTCATGGTAGATCTAAAGAGAAGGGAAAGAAAAAGGATAAGAAGGAAGAAAAAGGAAGATCCAAATCCTATGGGAGATCTAAGTCTCCTGGAAAGTCCAAGGCCCTGTGTTGGAATTGTGACAAACCTGATCACTTCCACAAGGAGTGCAAGGAGGAGAAAAAGAAAAAGAAGAACCATGATTTGGATTCTGACAAGTCATCTCAAGATGAAGGAGAAGCATTTGTTGCTACCTTGGAAACACATGCATCTAAGGATGTGTGGCTTATTGAATCTGGTGCATCTTTTCACATAACCTCACATTGGGGTTGGTTTCAAAGTATGAAAAATATGATGGTGGAAAGGTGTACTTGGGTGATCATTCTCACCTGAAGATTATTGGTTGTGGAAGAGTCTTGATTAGATTCCATGATGGATGAGTGAAGGGGATCAATGGTGTTCTGCATATCCTTGGTTTGGCATGGAACCTCCTTTCTATAAGTAAGTTGAATGATGTGGGTGTGCAGGTTGTTTTCTCGAATGGAGGAGGCAAGATGACTAGAGGATCTATGGTGTTGGCTAAAGGTGTTCAGATTGGCACTCTATTTCAGTTTGATGCATGTGTGGTTTAGTGCAATAGTGCCTCTGTTTCAAAGAAGAGAGCTTGAGAGTCTTCATCCTCACCATTGGAACCAATAATGAAGAGGACTATTGCATCTAATTCCAATGGTTGTGCTTTCTGGGTACCTAAGGGTGCTCATTCTATGGAGATGAAACTTCCAATTGAGAAGATAATGTTATCGCACCAAAGGCTTGGTCACATTTGTGAAAAGGGTTTGAGGAACCTAAAAAATAAAAATCTTGTTGAGGGTATGAATGACTGTAATATTGAGTTTGATTTTTGTGAACATTGCATTTATGGAAAACAAAACCATGTTCAGTTTTATTTTAGTTCTCACAAATCTTCTGAGGTGTTGGACTTGATTCATTCTGATGTGTTTGGTCCTGTTAATGTTCCTTCAATTTTAAAATCTATTTTCTTTGTTTCATTCATTGATGATTATAGTAGACAGACATGGGTGTATTTCCTTAGAAGCAAATATGAAGTCTTTAGTAGATTCAAAGATTTCAAAGCTCTTGTAGAGAATCAGAAGGATAGAAAGATTAAGTGTTTGAGGACTGACAATGGTGGTGAGTTTTGTTCATTAGATTTCAACAAGTTCTATAAAGAACAAGGGATTGAGAGGCACAAGACAACTCCATATACCCCTTAGTAGAATGAAGTTGTAGAGAGGATGAATAGAACATTGATGGAGAGGGAAAGAATTATGCTAAGTGGATATGGCCTTGAGCAAAAGTTCTAGGTTGAAGCTGTTTCTACTAATTTTTACCTAGTTAACAGGTCTCCTACATCAATGCTCATTGATAAGACACCCATGGAGGTGTGGTCTAGTAAAAAGACTTCATTGAGACACATTCAAGTATTTGTTTGTGAGGCATATGCACATGCGCCTAAGGAGAAGAGGTCTAAGTTGGAGAACAAGGATGTGAAGTATATCTTCATCGATTTATGGCTAATCCTGGATGGGTACATTGGGATGTAGTGAAGAGAGTGTTTAGATATTTGTGGGGAACTTCTGAGTATTCCTTATGCTATCATGGTTATTCTACTAGATCTTAGTGTTCGTGGATATGTGGATTCTGATTGGGTAGGTGAAATTGATAGCAGGAGATCCACCAGTGCTTATGTGCTCACTATGTTTTGTGGTTCTATTAGTTGGATGAGTTAGTGACAACCCATGGTCAATTTGTCCACTGCTGAAGCTGAGTACATGGAAGCAACTCATGCTTGTAAACAAGCCATTTGGATTAAGAGATTGTGTTGTGATATTGGGTTTGATGCATGGAAGATTACTATTTGTTGTGACAATCAGAGTGTCATATGTTTGGTGAAGAATCCTACTTTCCACGTGAGGACTAAGCATATTGATGTCTAGTACCATTTTGTTCATGACATGGTAGAGGATGGGAAGGTAAACTTAGAGAAAGTTGACACTTTGATGAATGTTGCAAATTCCTTGACAAAACCTGCGAGCACAAAGAAGTTCAGATGGTGTTCAGAGTCTATGGGCCTCTCGGCCCCTAGAAATTAAATCATGGTGTTGATACTACCTTTGCTTTTGCAAGGTGTTCGACAAGTGGGAGAATGTTAGGAAAAGTGTCTCAACCTTTGAACTATGAAAGGTTACGATTCTTACCAGTTTTGGTCTTTTTGAATACTCTTTATCTTGGAGAATGGTCTAGAACTTTCAAAGTTTCCAAAAGGTATAAAAATAGAGGGACTTACTATTTTTAGTAATTGTATATTTAACCTTAGATTGATCCAAAAATTTTCCCAAAAGGTGCAAAACTTCTAAGTAAACATCTTGGGTGAGTTTTGACTCAAGATCATATATGGATTGCGAGATATTAAAGTTTTTGTTTTTCGTAACTTCTGAAAAAATTTTAAACTTAGTTTTGAGGCACTTAGAGGTCCCTATATGCCCTAAAAGTTGTTGTAACTAAAAAAGTGGGTTATATCTTGATATATCTCTTCACGAGATTTTTGACACATTAAATTGTTCATCAATTGGACATCCGGATCAAAATTTATGACCTTCGGAAGTTGGAGCTCCTAGTTTTGGGAAATGTGAAAACATGTTGGACACTTAAAAGAGCTGTAAAGGGGAGAGTTACATGTGTTGGTGTGTGATTTGGCACATCACAAGGCATCTTTGATTGGAGATAATTTGGGCACCACTTTTGGGTGGTTTTAGCTCATGTTTTTATAATTACTGTTGATAGTTTACTATATTGTATCTCCAATATATCAGGAGCTTGAGATCGAGGTTACGTAGAGTCTGATAGATGTTGAGCTACCTCCTGGATCTTTGGTTTGATATACTCCTATGAAAGCTTTCTCTACAAGTATATTGTAATCTTCTTGATTCCTAAATAATATATTGGGTAGCTTTGGAGTGGGTTTTTTACCTGAAAAGGTTTTCCCTGTGTATATCTTGTGTTGTGAGTTTTGTATTTGGAAGTTTTTATTATCTTTATGTTAATGTGCATCTTAATTTGTAACTATAAAAGTTACAATTTGCATAAATCTTTCCTCAATAGATCAGTGTAGGAAGCATTTCCACATACCTTGCTTCCTTTCAATTTTCTTGAGGACCCACACCATTTTTATTTTTTGCTTTTGGGGGTGTGGGCTTATGTAGCCTTTTGGATGGATTTTGGGTGTTGATGCCTTACAGTATGAGAAATCTTAGAGCTTTTTAGACTTTGTGCTTTATGTAAGGAGGCATCCAAATTTTTACTTTCAAATCCCATGGGTGTTTTGATAGCTTCATGTTTAGATGATGTGTGCATATGTTGATCTTGATTGGGGATTTTGGAGGATTTAAGGGAATGGGATGTGTGGATGGAGGGATTAGTGGCCTTGTGGATGAGGAGACAAGGGGATTTGAGGATGGGGATATTAGGATTTGGTAGGAGTGGAGGTAGAGTGGATGGAGGGAGATGTATGTTCACATGATTTTAAGATTTGTATGATGATGGAGGAGGTATGGCGGCATATGATTTGGAGGTGCGATGAGGTGTGCTAGGTTTGGAATTGGAAGATGTGGATTTAGTGGGTATGAAGGTGGTACCAATATGTTTGGATTGTTGTCCTTGGGATATATATCTAGGTCCATGTGATCGTGGATGGGTTTGGACAAGGATGGGCTCCAATATACCTTGTTCATGAAGGCCTAAGCCTTTGCCTTGATATTTCATGTTTTGGAGCATGTGGTGTGTGATGGGATGTTTGCTATTTTGGAAACAAGATGTGAATCCATTATTAGATGGTGGAGGATGGGTGGTGGATAGAGTTTGTTTCTTTTCCTACAAGAGAACCACCACAGATGAAGGTAGTGGAACCAAGAGGATAGGATGATGGATTTGGGATAGGTTTGATAGGGGATGATGGTTGATCAATGGGGGATGGATTTGGGATGGGATCAATAGGATATGGTGTGGGATTAGGAAAGAGATGACTTGGGATGTTTGGATCTTGATTACCATTATGATCATTAGGATACGATGTGATATTGTAGACACCCAAATTTGTCCCCAAAATTGTCCATGTCTTGCAACACCCAGTCAATTACATTATTAGAGACATTATGTAGAATTTTGTCCTAATCCCACTCCTAATTCAACTTATCCCATTATCCAATTAATTAAATAAATTTTATTTATTTAATTAATTTCCCATCATAATCCCATCCCATCCTAATCACCTAGCCAATTAATTAAATAAATCCCATTTATTTAATTAATTTTCCCTCACACATCCCAACTAATTCAAATAAAATATTTGAATTAGGTCCTCACCTTTCATCTCATTCCGACACTTGTCCACCTCTTGATTTAATCATGTGTGGTAGTACAACTTTCATTTAATATCTTTCACATGCGCAACTAATAAATGTTTTTGTGTACACGATCACACATGAACTTATTAAATAAAGGTTTTTGTGTACACGATCATAGATGAGCTTTATCCTCCTTTGTACACTTGTCACATGACTACAACTTTCTTGAAGAGTGGGAATATCTAATCAATCCTAGCCATCCAAATTGTTCAATTAGCCTTTCAATCTCAACCATCCATTTGAACTAGCCCTCTCCTATAAATCAACCCTCTCACAAGCCATTTGGGGATCCACATTTCAAGTATCCTTATGTTGAATTGGTATTAATGCTTCTAGATTTGACTGTGTTCAATTATCTTCCTCAATGTTTCAAGTATCCTTATGTTGTCAAAATCTCTCTAGAATCTTTCATCCATTATCTTTTCATTCATCTATCTTCCATCTATCATCTTCATCCTAATGTTATGCTGCTGAATTGAGCAATCAACATATCAAATCAAACAACCTGTCAATCATGCATGCATCTATCTAAGGTATTGAGTATTTGGATTAGGTAATGCATTGTATTGTTTTATCATTTTCATTTTATCCAAAATTTCCAATCACAGATATGATCCAAGTTATTAGTTTTATTATCTATGTTTTCTTGGAGACCAAGTGTCTCATCATGGGAAGTGAATATTGTTAGATGATGGATATGACTAGTTTGGGTTTTCTTGATCATGAGTGATTGTGGGATCATGGATGGGATTAGATGGGATAGGTTGGACATGAGATGGGAAGGGATCGGGGATGGGATTAGAATGGATAGGTTGATCACAAGATGGGAGGTGATCAGGGATGAGATTAGATGAGATAGGTTGATCACAAGATGGGAGGGGATCAAGGATACAATTAGATGGGATGTTTAGATCTTGATTGGGATGAGGGGATGATGTTTCCACATTCTTTGTACTAAACCCTCAAAATAGCTCTTGTTTTGTAGATAGGAGTGGAAGCTTCTTGGATGGACTTAATAAGCTTTGGATGTTTCAAAACATGGCTACATGATGGAGTTTGACGTGGACTTATGCTAGGAGACTCTTCAAGATGCTTAATAGGAAGTGGACTACATGATGGTAATGGAGTGGTAGACATGTTTCTAGGAGGCTCTTGTTCATGATTTATGGGCTTGGGCATGCTTGTGCTAGAGGGGGATGATATAGGATGAGCGGATTTGGATGTATCCATAGCTTTGATTTGGTTTTTGGATTTTGCAAAGTCTTTGGAGAAGATCCTTCATGGATTCATGGGTCTATGGATTAGATATTGGAAGATTTGATGGTGGATGGACTATAGGGTTTGATGTTGGATGGACTATAGGGTTTGATGGATTGGGAGATAGGTGGACCAATGGATTATGATTAGAAGGAGTGGAGGGAGATTGTGATGGAGTGGATGTATTGGGAGGTATATGGGATAATGGGTTAGGATTAGGAGGGTTAGAGGGATATTTTGATGGAGGGATTATAGGGATTGATGGATTGGAAGATATGTGGACTAATGGATGAATATTAATAGGATTGAAGGGATATCGTGATGGCTGGACTATAGGGATTGATGGATTGGGAGGTGGAGGATTTTTAGCCAAATATTGTGCATGTAAGATTTTAAGTTCGGTCATAAGTTGTTTGGTAAGATCTTGGTTTAGGTTGGTTTTCCCTTGATCAAATGTACCATAAAGATGGTTTATGGATGTGTTATGTAAGTCTATAGGATAACTAGTGCTAGCATGCTCTTGGTTAAAAGAATCTTGATGGCTACAAGCATTCACACTAGTGGAAAATTGAGGATCTCCTAAGAGTGTAAATTTTGGTTTGGCATGGTCAAGTTGAGGAGCTCCTTTAAGTATGAATTTTGGTTTGGAATTGGTAAACTAAGGGGCTCTTTGGAGTATGAATTTTGGTTTAGGATACATGTTGTTCTTAGCCTAGGATGTGGGTGGGGTATGAGATGATATAGGATGATGGATGATTGGGGATCAAATGTCAAGACCTTAAAATAATTTGATTTGATTGGATAGGGATGATTCTCTATGCTTAAGATAAATTGATGTTCTTAAGTAAGAGTGACATGGATTGGATTTGATATCTACTTATGATAGACTAACATTCATAAGTAGGAATTGATGATATTTTATGACTATACTTAAGATAGACTAACGATCTTAAGCAAGTTTAGATTAAAGATGATGGATCAACTTAAGGTCTTGATCTTTGATTGGATTAGAAATGGATGATAGAGGATTAGGGCTAGGATCCTTGGATGAGAGATTTTGATGATGATTTGGATAGATTGTGATTAGGGTTTTGGATAAAATTGGATGGGGTTGAAGGAGACTAAGTCCTTAACCAAATTTTGATGTTCAAAAGATGATTTTTTTTTATTAAGGATGAGGATTGGATGATTGATTGAAATGGATAGATGGATAATGGGTGATTGATTGTGGATGAGGGATAAGTGGATTAGATTAGGATTGGATAAATGCGATTAGGTGGATAAAGGTATTGGATTAAAATGATGATGATTAATGTGGATTAAGGATGATAATGTGGACTATGATGTGGATTAAGGATAATAATGGATGGAGAATAATTAGGATAAGGATTGGATTAAGCTCAATGACGGGATTATGATTAGGATGATGATGGTAGTTAGGAAGTGGATTAGATGAATATAAATGATTAGGATTAGGACCTTGTTTGGATTAGGAAAACTTGGTTAGGATTAGACTCCTAAGTGATATATTAGGTATGGATTAGGGATATATTGGGATGAGAGGATAGTCAAGGTGAAGTGATTAGGATAATTAGGGATAGATTGAAATGATGTGGATAGGAAAATTAGGATGATGAGGATGGGATGATTAGGATGAAGTTGATTGGATTAGGAGATGGATTAAGATGATGTGAATAGGATGATTAGGGATGATGTGGATAAGAGGGGTGATTAGGATAGGATTGGATGAGACTCGTGGATTAGGATAAAGTGGATTGGATTGGATGGAGTAGGATGATGTTCGATTTGATTACATAAGGTATATAAGATGATTAGGATGAAGTTGGATTAGATTAGATGGATTATAATGATGTTGGATTGGATTAGACAAGGTGGATAAGGTGATTAGGATGAATTTGGATTAGATTGGATGGATTAGGATGATGTTGGATTGGATTCGATGAGGTGGATAAGGTGATTAGTGGATAAGATGTTTAGGATGAATTTGGATCAGATTGGATGGATTAGGAAGATGTTGGATTGGATTAGATGAGGTGGATAAGGTTATTAGGATGAAGTTGGATTAGACTGGATGAAAAAGAAGGTGATTAGGGATAGTTTAAATCTTGAATTTTGGAAACTTGCGAAGAAATGATTTCGCAATACATTCACAAGTTTGAAAAAGGATTTGGCCAAGGGAAGTGTATAGGCAATGAACACACACACCAAACACAACACCCTAGATTATTCAACTGGGATTGACTTCTAGTGTAGGCCAATACTCAATACATCTCAATATTCCTACCTATCTAGGAACATCTTCACAAGAGAAAATAGCTAGGGATCAAGTGGCAAAAGGCTCACCCTTTCCCTCTCCTTGGAGGCCTTGAGAGCCTACCCAAAGAACTTTATTTTTACTCAAGGAGGTACATGGTGAGTAACTTTAGAGTTGATTGCTGACACTTGCACCACACTAAGAGATTAGCTAAGAGGTCTTATGCTAGGATGAACAAGATTCTAAGGCTGACCCCTAAATACATAAGGTATGTGGGGCTCAAATCCATGAAAACTAGTCCATTGAAGGCATGTGACACAAGCGATTAAGCAGATATCACTTCACCTTGTGTCTAGAATCACCTAGCACCCCAAGGTTGTGCCAATGATAATGTGACTAGATATTGAGGTACAAATTTCATTTTCCCCCTTTTATATACCCCACCAAAATGTGTGGTTGAGTTCATCCCTTGGGGTGATGAAATCCCCAAGTAGGTCTCCTAAAGGGAAAGGTAGATGTTAGGTGTTTTTGATCTCCAATATCGCACCAAGCGCAAGGAGAGAGAATACACACTCTAACACACCTTGGGTGACAAAAGTGAATGTAAGAGGTGTTTTTGATCCCCAATATCACACTAGGTGCAAGGGAAGAGCATACACACACTCTTATCCACACAAGCAAAATATTAATTGACCTTAGAAAAATGATGTGTGTGTGAAAATGAATGTGACTAGAGGATGCTTTTGATTCCCAAGATCACACTAAGCGAAAGAGAAGAGCATACACAGCCCAAGTCACAATCAAGCCCACCAAATAAAAAAGACATAATATTTCAAATTATAATGACTTTGACCAGTGTATCCTATAGCAAACTTGTTAGTAGTTTGAAAGATTTTGATCTTTGGCAAGTGTTATGCTACAAAACAAGTGTTAGGTCAAAATGATGAAATCTAAAAAATTAGATGTTAGATGACATGCTACAGTAGATTGGATGATTTTATTAGATTTATTGTGAAATTCAATGCAATTTCAAAAAAATCATCAAATTTTGATAAAATTTGCAAAAGATATATGTGATTTAAGTTTGCAAGAAAATAATGACTTGACTAATTATACCTAAAAATCTAAGATGAATCTAGTGATAAGTTCTACACCAATGCAAAGTTCATTGAACTAGATTTCCAACGTATGTAGTTTTGTGAAAGTCTAACCTGTTGGGCAAAAGTTATGCAAAATTGAAAAAAGCCCTAGTTTAGGACCTAGGGGAGAAGGCAGGCTAGTCTAGAGGATAATGCTAACTACTAGTGGTTAGCATAATAGTGGTCCTATTGTATAGTTAAGTAGGTGGCTATGTTTGCAATTAAGGTTTGAGCACTAGTCCCTAGTCACTCATGTGACCAAGATGACAAGTCTCAAAATTGTCATAGTTTCCAAGTTTTAGTTTTATATTCCTCAAAGACATTTCCTTAAATAATGTCATACTTTATGTTTACCTTAAAGTTTGAAAGCATTTGAGAATGATATATGATATGTTAATGAATGATTGTGTGTGTTAATTATTATTTTCAAAATATAATAGCAATTTATGTTAGTTGTGGTAGTTTATGATGTGAATATATTGTAGGATGAAACTAACCTTTATCCAACAAGGAAGCATATCACCCACAACATTTAGGTTGTCTGTGAACCCATAGCCAAAGGGGAGAAGTCACCTACAACAAAGGATGCCAACACCCATAGTTGAAGGGGAAAGTACTCGAATTCAAAGGAGTTGGTTTAGCCATAAACTATTCCACTCACCAATAATTTCATTAAAAGTAGAAAATACATCCATGGAAGATAAGGATGATTCATAGCATTAGCAAGACATGGTTAATAATTACATGATTATGCTTTGGTCTTCATGTTCTTATCTACTTCTTCTCTCTTTGTGATGAATAGGTAGAGTCATAGTAGGACTGTGCTATTCGAATAAGCTTTGTATGAATCAGTTTCCTACTTCTATTTTAATTAGAATAGGAATATATCCTTTTCCTATAATTATGGAAGAGTTGGCATGTGTGGTTAAAGGTTGTTTAGATTCCAATTTAATTAGGAGTTTAGATCATGTCTATATATGTGTTAGATTCTGTATGTAACAAAGATCTAGAAAGAGTTGTTATTATTAGCACTTTGTTATCAACATTTGTATTACCTTTTTTAGAAATCAATAAAGTTAATTAGATTTGATCAATGAATGGAATATCTAGTTAAGATTTGATTTGGATTCTATGAGGTTACAGTCACCCAAGAAAGGGCCACTTGAGGTAACTATAGTTCTCTATTAATTTAGGTACTCAGCAATTTATCAATTGTCATGACTTGCTATATTATATTGTTATTAATTATGATCATTAATTGGATTCAGATTGTCATATGTTATAATCATTTATTCATATCAACAACCTAGCATAGCTGAAGTAGAATTTACTTACATCCTAATAGATTTACTTGTCATTTATACCTATAGAAATCACTGTTAATTTAAGTTCATAATGTAGGATTCCTTTTCAGTTAATCTTTTTATACACAACCTCTAGGATTAGCTCAGGAATCCTCAACTCTACATATGATACCAATGTCATCCAAGAAGAATATGATTCTTTGGATTTGACTTATTTAAATGTAACACATTATATCCATTAGATTGCTTGATAAAGGATTTGTTGGTCTGTTAAGTTGAATGCATGCCCCTCCTGCATCAATTTATTGGTCAATAATTGAGTTCAACATTTTTAGTGTCGTTGTTGCGGATGGTGCTAAGGTTTAGAATTTCTAGGTTTTTTAATTCATTTGTGTCTCTTTCTTAGTATACATGATTACCTTTCTTAAAAA
Organism: Cunninghamia lanceolata; assembly: GCA_027924645.1. NCBI lineage: Eukaryota > Viridiplantae > Streptophyta > Pinopsida > Cupressales > Cupressaceae > Cunninghamia > Cunninghamia lanceolata. The sequence continues at coordinate 145,515 of BSBN01002281.1, forward strand.
ATTAGGACTATGAAAAATTAAATCCACTTTCAAACTATCTACTAACATTGTACAGAGAAAGAGCTATTAGCTCAAGAACTATTGCATGCGGTAGAAGAGAGATGCCTTAGGGAGATTTCTTCCATCAATTCAGACTTATGAAGAAAAAAAAGAAGATGAATATGAAGTTGAAATATCCCTCACACTAAATGGTGTCACAAACTTGGAAGACATCATCACTTGGCATCTTGACATAATGTCAAATGAAGTAGTGGAGAGTCCTATTGAGCCAGTTACATTTGCATTTCCTATTACAAACCAAGAATGAGAGGATGCCCTGAAGAATATACCTCCTTCAACTCTACCCAAATTCCATGGTTTGATTACTGCAGATCCTGATACATTTTTGTTTGAATTTTATGTCCTTTTCTGAAGCTATGACTATACTACTGATGCATACTGACTAAAACTCTTGATGGCCACACTCAAGGATCTCGCTTTGCGGTTGTTCATGGAACTAGATGAAAATGCAATCACAAACTAGGATACCATGAAAGAAAAGTTTCTACAAAAATACCAGGACTATTGTCATGGAAGGGACATGAAGGGGGATGACATCTTCAGAATGTCACAAAAAGAGGATGATCCCCTCAAAGATTATGGTGAGAGGTTTCAATTATTCCTCAAAAAGTCACACCAGAACTGACTCTCTCCAGAGTCACTCAAATTAGTATTCTTGCAAGGTGTGAATGAGGATTGTATGGATGCATTGAACCTGATTGGAGTAGGGGATATCTCTTAACTGGCCTTTGATGAAATCTATCAAATCTATAGGAATTACTCATGCCCATGAAGAAAACTAGAGGCTCTAGAGCTCTAACCTCCACAAAGAAATGTACAGGTGTCTCTCAAGTGGAGCTTAGTAATCTTCTATCGAATATGAAGGAAGACATCATTATTAATCTGGAAACCTAGTTGGACACCTTACATGTGAAGAAGAAGCAAGAGGAGGTAGATGTAGCTTTGGCAAAATACTGTCCACATTGCTAATAAAATAGAATCAATTGCAAATGCAAATGGATTGCTAGCATTTCTGAAGAGAAGCATGGGAGATCTAATTTCTACACCTTGGAAGATGAGAAAGAACAAGTATTTTACACTACCCAACACAAGCCTTGGTAATAGAGAAAAGGTATGCCTCAAGATCTTATCTTATAATACTTCATTTGCAGGATCTAGTTCAAATATTCTTAATTGGTATAACACACCCTAGAATAACACGCTAAATCAGCCTTGGTCAAACATACCACCATCCATCTAGACCCCATAGCAGGAGATGTGGCCACAACAACCATATCAATCTCCAAATTACAATCAGTAGTGGAAAACATGCCAAAACTAATTGCCACAACAGTGGTGTGGGAATCAACCATGGAAAAACTCAAATGTAAGCTACCCACAGCCACATCAAGCCTTACCACATAAGCCAACCATTATGCCAAACCTAGTTTCACCTTCCCCTACACAACCAAGAACAACTCAATTGCCCACTCAATGTGCACCAAATCTTAGTAACAAGCCTCTTCAATAGGCTTATGCTAATGAACACATCTAATACCTAACATATGCGGTCAAGGTTTGTGATGTTCACCTACATTTAGGGAAGATGATTCCTGGGCCAACCTCTCTACTTATTATGGACCTATCTGATGATGAACCAACAATTGAGCTAATAACCAACTGAATAACTAGAGTAAGCACCCTAAACAAACTCAACCACAGATAGAAATAACAACTAGAGAACTTCCATTCCTAGAAAGATTTAATACATAAAAGTCTCAACCTAAAGCTAAATTTGACTTCCTTGGTTAGCTAAAGAATGTTTGTGTAAAAATTCCCCTTATCCAAGCTATAAAGATGTGCCAATCTACACAAAAACTATGAGGGAACTATGTCTTAAGAAACTAGGGAGAAAACACAAGGACCCCAGACTATCCATGTCATAGGACAACTTGCTAATATTATGTTGGGCAACTTATTTGTCCCAAAATATGCAGACCTTGGTAGCCCTATGGTAGATGTGCATATCAATTTCACCCTCATTAAAAATACTATGATTGATTTGGGTGCAACAATAAATGTTATGACCAGAGAAACAATGAAAAATCTTCAATTAATGGACTTAAGGCATATACCAACAGTCTTGCAATTGGCAGATAGGTCAACCATCAAACCTAAAGGAATCATTGAAGATGTATTCATTACACTTGACTCGTGGGAATACCCTATAGATTTCATGGTTTTGCATCCTAAGGCTAACCTAGGTGGATATCCACACATCCGAGGATGACCATGGTTAGCAATAGAAGATGCCTTCATAGGCTACAGGTTTGGAAATATGATCATTTCTGATGGAAATTTAACCAAGAAATTGGTCCTTTATCCACCAACACAACTTGTTGCTGATTTAGAACAACCTATTTGGATGGACCTAGAGGATAATGACCAATATTGTCTTCAAACACTCATGACCATTGAACGTAGCTCGTTGATAAATATTTAGGATGAGGATGAAGTTCTCTCTAATATTATACAAAAAACTTATGGGATGGACCCACAACAAAACTAATTTTTAGTATGCTTAACTTGCTCATTGCATAACATCTTACCTACAATGAATGCAACAACTTATGAATCTACTACCCATATATTCCATCATTTATTTCCTCTATCATGATATCTGTAGCACCATTTGAAATAGCACCTAGTAGAACACTTAATGTCAATAACCTATTGACAACATCTCAACAATCTAAACTGCTCACCACGCTACAAACTCATAAAACAACATTTGTTTGGGATTACCATGACGTGAAAGGCATAGACCGTAATCTCTATATGCATAGAATATATATCAATGAAGGATGTAGACTAGTTAGGAAACCCCAAAGAAGAATGAACCCTATTGTTTGAGACAGTGAAAAATGAATTAAAAAGATTTTTGGATGTAGGATTCATACACCCTATATCAGATAGCCAATGGGTCTCCCCATTAGTCATAATACCCAAGAAAGGGGCAAAGTGGCATGTATGTGTTGATTATAGAGAATTAAATACAACTAGACTAGAAAAGATCATTTCCCTCTTCCTTTTATTGATCAAGTTTTGGATTCCTTGGCTGGGAAGAAATAATTTTCTTTCTTAGATGGCTTCAGTGGCTATAGTCAGATTAAAATAGCCCCTGAAGATTAGGACAAGACAACCTTTACATGTCCTTAGGGTACCTATGCCTATTCAATCCTACCATTTGGCCTATGTAATGCCCCAACAACTTTCCAAAGGGCTTTTTTGGGCATCTTTTCTGATTTTGCTTATGATTGTATGGAAGTATATATGGATGATTTCACCACCTATGGAGATTCCTATGAAGAAGTATTACCAAACCTTGAGAAAGTCCTGCAAATATGTCAGGATCACAATCTCTCTCTCAGTCATGAGAAATGTTTCATGATGATGGAGGAAGGAGCGGTCCTTGGAAATTATGTGTCAAAGAGAGGAATTTAGATAGACCCTAATAAAATTGAAGTAATCTCAACTCTTCATGTACCACAAAGCAGAAAGATGTAAGAATCTTTCTTGGCCATGTAGGATATTATAGAAGGTTTATTAAAGATTTTTGTAAAATAGCAGCACCTTTGTTTGTCTTTCTTTCTAAAGATATTGACTTTGATTGGACACTTGCCTGCCAAGAAGGCTTTGAGGCTTTTAAAAACTCTTTAACAATGACACATGTCTTGAGAGGACCTTGGAAAGTCCCTTTTCATATTCATACAAATGCCTCTGACTTTTCCATAGGTGTTGTGTTATGACAAAAAGAAGGGAATTCAGAGTATGGCATTTACTATATAAGAAAAAATCTACAAGTTGTTGAACTTAATTACATAGTCATAGATAAAGAAATGTTATCTGTCATTTATACCATTAATGAGTTTAGACACTATATCACTAGTTATCAAGTTTTTGTTCATACTATCCATGCAACAATTAGATATCTAATGAACAAGCCAACAATTAGTGGATGCCTTGTTAGATGGTTGTTGTTGTTACAGGAATTCGACATCACTATTATGGATAAGCATGACAAGACCAATGTAGTTGTTGGTTTTCTCTCCAGGTTCACCATTTATGTAGAAGATCCAGTTGTGGATGACTCTTTTCCTAATGAGCACTTATTTGCATTAACAATGCATACACCTTGTGTTGGAAATATTGTCATTGATGTCAAAGGGAAATGGATGTCACAAAAGAAGAAAAGTTTCTAAGGCATGATTTCTTACTTTAGGTGGTGAATTACTTGGCTCATAAACTCTCAAGTTCACCGATGGATAGTTTTCTTGACATCTGGTTTGCCAATAAAATATGAATAAGAAATTTCTAAGGCATGAGTGATTTCAGCCCTCAGTTGGCAAATCATTTGGTTTGTAAACTCACAAGTTTGTTGACAAAAGGTTTCTTCAACAACTAGTTCACTGATAAAATAATTCAGTGACAAAATCATGAAGAAGAAATTTTAAAGTTCAACGGTTCAAGGATCAAAAAAATATTTGGTTTACAAATTGAAAAGTTCACCAACGGGAAAGTTCGCCAATGGGAAAGTTTGACGATAGATAGTTTTCTAGTTGACTAATTTTCTGACAAGGTAAAGATGGTTAATTTGTCTCATAAGGTATCAGAAAGGTCTTTAGTTCATGAACTGAAAAGTTCACCAATGGGGAAGTTTCCCAACAGGCGATTTTGTTGATAAAGAGATAGTCAATGAAAAAGAGTCCACGGTTCGTGGAAAGCCACTTTTGTCGATAGCAAATAAATGAAAGATAAGTGGTTCATGAAAATACGATTTTGCCAACAAGTTCATGAAGATGTAATTTTGCCAATAAAGGTGTTGGAGTTTAAGTTTCTGGAAATCAATTTTTGCTAATAAAGGTGCTAAATTTTAAGTTTGTACAATTATACTTTTTCTGATAAAGGAGAAAAGTCTAAGGGTCATGGAAATATAAAGTGGCTGACTCCCTTGGAATTAAAGTGAAAATAATTGTTGTGACTAACTTAGTGTGTTTAATTAGGTTGGGCCAACCTAAGTACACCTTGTAAATTAAAATAGAAAGGTGGCCAACTTAGTTTGTGTAAATAAGGTCCAAATTCAAAGCGAGGAGTTTAAGATTGGGATGACCTAAGTTTACATTGAAATTAAAAATACATAGGCATACTTTGGAGAATGTTTTAATTCAATGCAGTGTAGCCAACATGAGAATTATATTATACATACCGATATAAAAAGTGGATCATTTTTTTCATTTTAGAAGACTGAAAATGCAAGGACAAAAGTGAAGAAGTACAAGTATATAGGTGAATGTGATTTGAGTGCAAAGGAAATAAATAGAAGATATAATTCAAGAGTTTCACAATATGTATCCAGGTTTGCATGAGTATATTGTTCTATTCTAAATTATAGGGTTGAGAAGTGTGACAATGATTGGATTGTGACTCTATTTGTGCCCATAATGACTTATCATTCATAGCAGAGGTGATGATTGTAGTGTGCAGAGTTTATTAGTGACAATGTTATTGTTGAGTATGAAAAAGGAGAATGATGACAACTAGAACACAAACTAGATCAAATCCTTTTCCATATAGCATTCAAGGACAAGACTGAGCCAAATCACTACCAAATGGAGGAAGACTTGTCCTTGAATGTTATATGGAAAAGGGTTTGATCTAGTTTGTGTTCTAGTTGTCTTCATTCTCCTTTTTCATACTAAACATTTTGGTGAACCCATAGCTTTGAGCATTTGCATCTTGGTGACTGTTCAAATCAGATCTCTTCCATTGATTTATTGCATATTTATCAATATTCATTTGAAAATCTTGCATCATTTCATATCCTTGCTTTGAAAATTCATACTTTTACAAGATCACACATTGTGTATTTCAACATAAGAAGTTTGACATTTCTTTCACATATCTTTATAGGAAATCTTAAAGTTGTCTATATTGCCTTTGTGTGTAGCACTTTTGGCATCATGATCACTTCATTTGTAGAGACACTAGTGTGTTTTTTATCTTTGCTAAAACTTCAAAAACTCGGTTTCCTCAAACTAGTGTTTTGGTGTACAAAAGTCTCTCATATTGGTGGTACTTGATAAATGAATAGATCTAATTATACATTGATGTTCCAAGTCACCTCATCATGGCTTCTTCTAATTGTTCCTCTTTGATATCTTTGCATGCATATATTAAAGATTTTGAATGTTTTTACAAATTCATTAATATGCATCCTTATGTTTTAGATCATATGGCATTCATGTATGATATTGATAGCTTTAAATGTTCTTTATATGAAATCCTTGGATGTATATCTCATTTTGATAGCTTTATAACTCCCATGGGTGCATATCCTTCGATATTGGAAAACCTTACTAAAATAATCTCCGTGAATTGTCATACATGTGATGATGACCTAGCTTTGTCTATTTCACCCTATAATTTGGATCCCTATCCCAAACTTGTTCCCACTTGTGAGGACATTTTGAAAGAAGATGAAATCATTGATACATTTCTTAACATCGCCCTACCCTCTTTTCATTCCAATGCTCTCCCTTTGAAAGATGAAGCATTAGTGGATGAAGAGCCTCTTCTCAAAAAGTATCCTCCATGGGTAGATAATAGGCATTCATCTTATAATCTTAAATCTTGTATAGTACATGAGGCTTCTATGGCTCATCCTATGGTTCTCCCATCTTTGATTGAATGTTCAAACACATTGGATATCACTAAGGATGTGAAGACCATGGATAGTTCTCCTTTGGTTGCATGTTCAAATCCCTTGGACATCACTAAAGATATAATATTCAACAATTCTCTTAACAACACTTTACCTTCCCTTCATTCCAATGCTCTCCCTTCAAAAAATGAAGCATTGGTGGATGAAGGAAGGTCTCTCACATTAAATCCATTAGGGATAGATTTTGAGTTTAATCAAAGTAAATACAATGTTAATTCAATCATGACTAATAGACTTATTCAACCTACACTAATGTTCCTAAGATCATTGTGCATAAGGCACCTAATGTGCCTCCTTGCTTCAAATCGGTGATTATAGTTCAAGGTGATCCAACACCTCCTTGATTCCTGGGTTACATTCTTAATTATGCAAAACAAATTGCTCAAGGAAATCAAGTGTATCAAAATGTGTTGCAACAACCCAACTACAATGTGGTTGCTCACACATACAATACATGAAATAATAAACAAAGTAAACAACAGTTGAACTTTTCGATCACTTTACCAACTTCTCAACCTATGCTTCCTCAACCACCTCATCTTACTCATAATGTTGGTTGAGATTATGATCTTATTGAGCAGCTTCATGCTACTCCCGCCAAGATCTCTCTCTAGAAACTCATACAAACATCACCTACATATCACATAATGCTCCAAGAAGCTTTAAAAAAGGTGATTGTACCACTTGCTATTAAGCCAAATGATCTAGTAGCTCTGTTAGACTATATGCATGTGACAAAAATAAATATTCTATTTTAACAACACAAACTACCATCAATTGAAATTCAAAACCAATATGATCCTCTTGTAATCTCTGTCATAATAAATAAAAAGTTGATAAAATGAACCATGATTGATAATGGATCAGCCCTTAATGTTGGTAGCATTGATGTGCTACACAAAATCAAGGTTGACACATCTTTAATCAAACCGGATAAACTTAACATTGTGGCTTCGATAATGTTGGTAGACAATCACTAGGTACCATAACTGTACCCATAAAGGCTAGACCTATGACATTATCTACCCTTATCCGTGTCATGCCTGGTGCACTTTCATATAATACCATTCTTGGTAGACCATGGATTCATGCCATGGAGGTAGTTCTGTCTACCCTTCATCGATCAATAAAGTTTATTTACACAAATAAACTTCAAACCATTGAAGCTGACCTAGATCTATAAAGTTGTTTACAAGTTGAGGCACAAGAGCAAGTTGTCAATCACAAGATTCTCAATAACTTAAAAGTTGATTCATCAATACCTATTGCCATAGATAATGTTGTGCAAGATTCCAAATCAACATCCAATGTACTTCTTGGTGATGATTGGGGTTCATTAGATTTTATTCCTTCCTTTATGGGGGAATATAAAATTAATGACTCTAATCCTGAAACATCAAAAGTTGCCTTGATCTCATCTAAACAATCTTTGGAAATACCTAAGGAACCTAAAGTTTCTTTAGTAGCAAACAAAGACAATACTCTTACACTATAGAATATGAGACTTATGAGGCCTCACCTTCTTCTAAAGAGATGGAGTCTCTCTATGATTGTAGATTTCAAATAATTTACAAATATTGTAAGTACATAGGTAATGGTTGTGGCATAAAACAACAAGGAATCAAAGTACCCTTAGAAGTTATTACATATAGCTCTTCGGTTGGTATTGAATACCATCCTTTGAAGCCCATCTAATCTTACCATCATCCTACTCTTAATATTAACACAATATCAATAAGTCCAACACTCAATTTGATATATCCTGAGATGATAGACATATATTGTCTGCTAGGAAATGTCCCATTAGAAACTTTTTCAACAGATGAAGCATTAGCCAAATTCAAGCTTACAAAATCTTGTGAATCAAACACCACATGACTACAGGTATGCATTTCTCCCTCATTTAGCCACAATTGATGTAGCACCTCTTCTAGTTGCTCTCAATGGTGGCCTCCTCTTAGGTATATATGTTGATGTGTTGTGTTCCCCCATGTAGTGTTAAATGTTTGTTTAGGTCTCCTTGGATGACCCTTGATACTCTTGTAAGGTCAAGGATATAAGGAGACCTCCTTCATTGTGACATTCCTTCTACTTATTTCTCCATTCTTCTACACTTATCTTGTTGCAATTGTTGTGCATGGTGCCTTGGGGGCATAATGTTGTGGAGGGTGTCTTGGGGGCATCTTTCCATGTTGTGGCCCTAAGTCATTTTTGTCTCCTCTCTCATTTTTTATGATTTCATTATTCTGTTGTACTTGTGGTTGTACTAGTCATGGATGATGACAATAAACATAAACTTCTAATAAGGACTGTGCATCCCTAAAAATAAATTAAAAATGGACCTAGTCCATATATGAAGATGGGGGTAATTTGTTAATAATGTTTGACTAGTAGAATCGCCTTGTGTTGTGATGTGATCATGTATTGTATTGTGAAATTGTTGTAACAAGCCTTTGCAATACTCTAAATCTTCTTCTGTGCACTTTGAATGATTTTGTCTCACCTTGTAGCTACACTCAATTCTAAGATACCTAAGGTATAACCTCACGGCTATACTCTGTTTTGAACCTATAAGTATAGCCTTGGTTTGTTTAAGCGGCATGTTGCCTTATTTCTGTATCAGTTTCATGAAATGATTTGGTTGTTATCTTAGCTTAGATTTTCTAACCAAAGCTTGTTTTGATTATCTTCCATACAAGATTACTATTGATCAATGGTTGTTAGTAAATGATATTGATAGATGTTTCTATCATGATTGTTGGGAACAATTCGGTGATTGTAAGTACATGTCATTTTGGGACATGGGCTTTGCAAAGCTCTTGTTCCCTCACATGTTTTCAACCTTACCTTAAATGTGATTGCTACTAGAAAGCAAGATCGACCACTTTAAGGTGGGGGCATATATTGTGGTAAATGCTTGGATATATTTGATATTGTCATAAAATGTGTGTATACTACCTTTTCATTGTAAGGCATCTTCGCGACACAGGTGGGGTTTTATATTTTGTTTGTGTGTTTGTGTATAGTTCCTTTTCACCATAAGGCATCTCTGCGACATAGGTGGGGTTGTATACTTTGTGCACATGCTTCCTTTTCACTATAAGGCATCTTTGCGATGCAGGTGGGGTTGTATGTTTTTGAAAGCCCTTTTGTGGAAGGTGAGGTTGTGTCTTCCCTTGAGTGGTTACACACTCTTTTTGAAAAAGCCCTTCCATGGAAGGAAGGATGATGTATTCCCTTGAGTAGGTTGCACATCCTTTTGAAAAAGTCCTCTCGTGGGAGGTGAGGTTGGATCTTGAGCTATTCACCCTTAAGTGTGTTTTTGGTAGTTGTGGTAGCGTAGCTCAACCATCATATGTGTTTGAGATGTTTGAGATAGTGGAGCGTAGCGATGAGCTCCTCCCTTTTTCCCATATATGCTTTGTATAAGACACATAGTGGGTCGACAACACACTTTATGGTGCTTGTGTATTCCATGTGTTCTCTGTGTGTCTTGCATGTTTTGTGGAGGCATGTAGAAATGAACTCTCCCCATGCCATGTGTTTTGCATGTTTAGTGGAGGTGCATAGTGATGAGCTCCCCCCACAATGTGTATTTTGTGTGCTTTGATGGTGGCACATAGCGATGAACTTTCCCTATTGCCTGTTAGTATAGTATGATTGTTCAATCATGTCTTCTCTCCATGTATGCTTTGTGTATTGTGTGACTGTGTTCATGTCTTCTCCATGTACTGCATGCTTCTTTACTATCTTCCTCATGTTTTGAATGTTTATCATGTGTTTTCTTATGTTTGCCTAAGCTTGGGGGCTAGAGATAGCCTTCCAAACTTAGGGTGTGTCTTCGCTCTAGTGTCTAACATGATTGATGTGTTTTCATCCATACTTTAATGCATATACTGATAAGAAGATCATACAGACATTAAAGTGGGGGCTAAATGTTATCGAGTAAAAAGTATCCACATGCCTCTTTACCTCCTTGTCTAACTCCTAGGTCCCATTTATTACATTATACATTGAAAATGTTCATCCTGGTGAAAAATTGCCCAACACTAATGTAAAATTGGAATAAGAGCCCCTTCACCTATCTTATCTTGGACCCAAAAGGAGCCAAAAGACTTGGACGGTCCCACCCAAGTCCCTCCTGATTGGTTGGGGCAAAATTAAGTATTGGTCAGCCTGGGACCTTTCAAAAGGTTTCTCCTTGTCAGTTCTTTTGGTTTAATTTCACGATTATGAGAGGGAAAGTATATATAAGGGTATTTTTGAGTTCATTTGTAACCAAGATGGATATAGCTAACTTGAGATATTGAAGTAAAGGAAGCAAGAACATTCATTATAATTCTAGAGTTGATTTATGTGTTTGTTGCAAGCATGAATCTATCATATATCCACCTTAGGAGTTAAAATATATTCATCCTTCTAAGGGATCATCACATAGGTGATATCATTGTTGTTTATCATCATTTGATTCATCATTATTATCATTATTTTCAGCCTCTACCCCTATGAAGGCACACACTCTCTATCAAACAACAGTGTTGGGAAGCTTAAATGCTATCCTGAGATTTGATCGAGGTAAGTCCCTAAACACCATAACCCCCAAACCCCTTCTTATCTTCTTGTGTGTAGGTTACAGAAGCGATATTAAGAGAAAGTGAAGATACAGGAAGAATGAGTGAAGATCAAGGTTTCAGGATCTGACAATAGTTATAGAATATTCCTCTATCCTAGACTTGGGTGGTGTTGCCCTAGTCTTTATGCCCTTTTTGACTTTAGTTTTGGCATTAGGGCTACATTTGCAACATCTTTCGAGTTTACAGTTTCTACAAATTCTATCAATCATGACTTGGACAGTCCTAAATTAGTCCTCTGACACCTCTGCTTTCGGGAGATAGGCTCTATCATCTTCTTGATCATCCCTGTATAATTGGTTTCTGGATATCTATTGTACTTTCTCTGGGTATGTGTAGGATCGTGATGGGCCAAACTATACCTCTAAGTGGCAATGAAAATACAAAAATCAGACTTAATCAAGTTCATGTGAAAATTTGAATGAATTCTCTACACAATTTGAAAGAGATGTAAGAATAAAATTTGTAGAGAATTGAATCTAGTTTTTGGGTTAGTATTTTTTTAAAACTAAATTTACTTAGTGAAAAATGAATATTTCAATGAACAACTATTAAATTTTTTAGAAAAAATAAAAAGTGGGTGTCATTCCAGCCAACCTAACTATGAGCAAAAAAAAATGAAACTTTAAAATAAGTAGAGGACTCATGCCTGGATGTGACGCATATTTTTTGAAATTTTTTTCAACAAAACAATTAGTTATGATTTTTTTACTAACTTTTTTTAAAAACTAAAAAGTAATTTTCCAGCCAACCTAACTCAATAAAAAAATCATAATTCATTTTTTTAACCTATAGTTAGAAAAACATAGAGTGTGTCGTAGCTTTCGAATCTCAAAAAGGTGAAATAGTTTGAAAGTTATGGATGTTTTTCAATCAGTGTGTCCATCAGGATTTCAGACACACACTATATAGAAAATTATTAATAATTATTTAATAAAATGATAACCAAACAAATCTTATATTTTTAGAAAGCTGATAATTTCTTCTATAAACCTTTTTCATTTTTATCAATTTTGCATAAAAAAGTTGTCAGCATGAAGGGTGAAGTTCCAAGAAGAGAGTGAAACTAGTAAACACGTTAGAATTTAGGGAAAGTCAATTATGACAATCCTGAGCCTAAATACAAGGTAAAACAGAAGAAAAATGGATATTCGTTACTAACAGATATCTATTAATAACAGATATCTGTTATTTAAATAACGAATATCCATTTTATTTATGATAAAAATCAATTGCTAGTGAAAAGAAAACAAATATCCGTTTTGGGGAGCCTAGAAACAGATATCCATTTTGTTTTCACTACCAATTGATTTTTATCATAAACATTAGATGCCACTACCGTATAAATTATTTCCCCAAACCTTAAATGCAAATGAGACCTGATTTATTACTACAATTTTAACAAACAACAACACTTGATCAACTGGGGAGAGTGATGGTTCAGCTTGACGTTTCCTTTAGATCAACATACACTTTTACTAAAAGAAATACAGTGAGTCCAAGACTCCAAACAAACCTTCAAATGCAAACCTTTATTTGTTGATTGATGCCATTTATGGTCATTATTTCTATATAATTTGAAGAAAGCTCTTAGTTGACTTCATACACTCCACCATAATACAAAGAAATATATAACTATCAACACTAACAATACTTAAGAGTTTCTTACCCCATTGATAGATCTAATAGAATTTTTATTTATGTCACTTGAGATGGGGAAATGGAAAGTGTTTTCACACTTGATCCATACTAAATCTGGAAAATTCATGAGAAACAAAAACTTGAATAGTAAAATGAATTTAGGTACCAAGATAGGTTTATTATGTTGGCAAGAGACACTACTTTGCATTGATAGGTGTTGTCATTGATGGCAACTAAGATCATCCCAATCATCTGCATAACACAATTTGTTCATACCAGAAGTTAGAATCAGAATTTGTCTAAGTCTAGACAGTTAGGAACAGAGCAATAATAGGGTCTGGTATCTTGGTTTGGATCTCTCCAATGGAAAGGGATGGTTTGCTATGGATCTAAGGTAGTTAAAAGTATTGTCAAGACACTCTGAGTCTAGAGTTTTGTCCTCCGGTGATGAAGGATTCAAAATATATTAGCTTTTGAGTATCAGGTTTCAGTTTGACAGAACAAACAGAAGAAGAACAGGCTGACTTTATGAATGATCTTAATTCTAGATGTATAGAAGTTGTTCATTAGGAAAATGGTGATGATCAGTGATAGTGGCTGACCTAATTGATGATTTGTGAGTGCAAGTTTTGGTCCACATTTTCATATTATGTATGGATCTAGCTGACAGAGCAGAGTACTTAACAAAGTTCTAAATGTTTTTGAAGCTGACTGATAAAATGCTTGTAGATCATGTTGTGGATATATATAGCCAATGGAATTGGATGATTCGGTATGTGTGGTGTATATGAATAAGGTGTATGTGAGAAGAGAAGAAATCCAAAGTGCAAATGAAGGAAAAATAATAAGAAGACTAGAGCAAAGATGAAATGTGTAAGATCAGTTTTTGTACTTAATTGGAACTAAAACTCTTGCATGGGTAGATGTTATTAATTAGTTCAAATCTCTGTCATTCTCTTGTAATATTTCCATAGGTAGTGAGCCTCCATTTGAATAGTGAGCTCTGGGCAGTGAGACCGAATGCATGTGCATTCCCATTTGTAAAAATACTTTTAACAGGGTATTAATTTTTGTGGGTTAACCCCCATAGTGGTTTTACCCTTAACTGGGTTTCCATGTCAAAAATCTTGGTGTCAAATGTGTTGATTATGTTTCTGCTTCTATGTTAATATCATATACTTTAATGTTTGCATCATTAATCAAATTGACAATAGAGAAAGAAGTTTAAAATAAAAGAAAAGATTAATTTTGGCTACAACTGATTCAGCCCCCCTCTCAGTTGTCTGGGTTAATTCCAACAATTGGTATCAGAGCAAGGTTCCTTTGAAAAGCCTAACAACTTGAGGAAAAGATCTTGGAAGAAATTTCAAATGGGTTCACTCAAAGATCAACTTTAGGTGGCCCTGGAAGAGCTTGTTCAGTCTAAAGCAGAAATTAGTAATCTGAGAGGTGAACTTAAAGATGTTGATGATACCATTGAAATGTTAAAAGATAAATTAAAGAAATCTCTACAAAGGAAAAAGGAGCTACTTCTACAGCTATCTAGTTTACCTAAAGAAAATGGCATGAATGAAGCTTTGGAAGAAAAGACAAAGGAAAGTGAGAAGCTATCAAAAGAAGTTGTTCTAAAAATTGAAATGGAATTTGGGGTGATGAGACAAACCAAAGAAAGTGAAGATAGGAAGAAAATTGAAGAAGATCTGAATCAAAAACTAAGAGAAAGAACTGAGGAGTATTGCAAATTGGATAGAATAGCTGGACATCTAGAGTCTGATCTATAAGAAAGTAGAGACAATGAGAGAGAACTTGAAAGGAAAATTGTCATTCTCAAACATGACCTAGAAGTTGCAAATGAATATAAGGAGAAGTTCAAGATAAGCTCAACAAAACTAGAAGCACTGCTCGAAGGCCAGAAAAAGACTGATGACAAGCATGGTCTTGGATATGAGAAAGGTGAAAGCTATGGGTCTGGATAGAAAATTTTTTAACCAATAAATAGGAGAAACAGAACTAGAAAACCTCTGGTAAGATAGACTAATGCTCAAAGATATCCATCATTCAATGGAAATTGCTTCAATTGCAACAAATTTGGTCATATAGCTACACAGTGCAGAAGCAGAGTAAATCAAAATGGTCCATCCTTCTCTGATCAATGCTTCAAGTGTAAGAGATCGAGAGGAAATCAAGTTTATAAGAAAGGAAATGTTGTGTGCTTTAATTGTAATAAATCTAGTCATATTGCAAGATTCTGCAGAAGTAGGAACAATGGAAGAAGAGGTCTGGTAAACAAAAAATTGGATGATTAGAGACAAGACAAAGGCAAAGGAAAAATTGATGTGAATGAGACTCAGAATGAAATAAACAAGATATGGGTCAAGAAAACAATTATGAATGACAGTAACAGATCCACACCGAAAACTGGTGCTGAAAATTCCTCTGGGAATTAATTTGGAAGCCTTGGCTCAGGGGGAGCAACATTGTAAATCAAATTCCCCCAGCTAGTAATTAAGTGCCTAGATCTAGCACAATAAGAAAAGGTACCTTAAATTAATTCAGAACAGTTGGAAGGATTTCTGGAAGAAAAGAGGTGGATATGGCAAATTGCAGAGTAATTTATGAGAAACTGTTCAACAAATAGAGTAATCAGATGTATTAGGGAAGAGCATTTATTACAAAGACAAATTAGGTGTTGTGAAACAAAAAAGGATCATTCATTCCTCATTTAGATCACTTTGCATTAGAAGAAAGAAAAAAGAGGAGAAGTGAACAAGTTCAGAGCTGAGAATCCCCAAGAATTGAAGTGTGAAGAGGATCTCCAAGCAAAACCCTAACCTGCAGAACATGATATTTCTATTTTCTACGAAACTTCTTAAATTCTCAATCTCTGCAAATGGCTACACCTTTACTTGTTGATGTCACTAAGAGGTCCCGTCCTAAATTCAAGAAGCATCCCTATAAATATGTTGAAGTCAAGCCGCTAGGTGCCTTTTCAAGTGTTCCATATGGGGTTTTACATGTTGAAGACATTAGGGCATACATTCATTGCAATATAAAAGAATTTGGGAATCTAAAACTGATGGAGTTGTTTAAGAGCCATTTGAAAGATGACAATTACCAACTAAGGCCTAAATTTGAAGCCCTTGAAAGCAAACATTTTCTGCAAATGATTGAATTTCTGTCTTTTGATGAAAATGAATGGGTTTGATACATCTTAAGCTGAATAAATGATGAATTCATATGGCTAATGAAACCATTTAAGATTACAAAGGATGTTATCAAGATTGTAACTAGGTTAAACTCCTCCGGTGGATTACCCATGTTGAAATCCATGAAAAACCAGACAGTAACTATGCTACCGGTGCCAAGTTTGACAAAAGGGGAATGACCATCAATGATATCATAGAACCGGATGTTAAATTTGCCTCTATGGTGATCAGGT
This sequence comes from Cunninghamia lanceolata, assembly GCA_027924645.1. Classification (NCBI taxonomy): domain Eukaryota; kingdom Viridiplantae; phylum Streptophyta; class Pinopsida; order Cupressales; family Cupressaceae; genus Cunninghamia; species Cunninghamia lanceolata. The sequence continues at coordinate 162,046 of BSBN01002281.1, forward strand.
ACAAGATTTATCACTCTAGCAGGGAAAATTTAGTTTCCAAGACTGCAATATATGCAACTTATAAGATGTTAAAGGAGAATATAGACTATGATTTGTGTGAATTACTACAGAATCAACTGGTAGAGAATCTATGCAAAATCAAAAGAGATAAGAAAAACTCTTTCAAATATGGTTCCTTGATCATATGCCTATTTTTCTATTTCATGAATGAAGTGCCTGGAGTGCAAGGTGTGCACTAGACAAATGACAGGCCAGTGGCAATCCAAATAAGAGACGATTTATATAGTGTTGGAGATTTAGGTGCACAAAAGACTACAATTTTGGGATATTTCAAAAACTTTCAGAGTCTAATGCATGCAAGGGAAAGAATCCTTAATTCAGTTGTAGAAAAGTATGAAAATGAGATATGTTTTATGGTCGACACAGATCAATGTTTGATGGAAGCTATAGAACCAAGAATAGTATGGATAATGCCAATGGGTTATGAGGTGGATGAGGAAATTCTGGATGTGTATGCTTAGCATCTTCTGAAAAAACCTAAAAATGCCTCTATTGAAAGGTTTGGAACATACAAGGAACTAAGCTTAAAGTTGTATGTGGAACTCAAACAGCTGGAAACAAAAAGAAAAGTGCACAAGTAAGTGGAGATGTATGCAGAAAGCATTGGGATTACAAAAGAAGCAGTGAGAGAGAACAGAGAAAGTATTGAAAAGATAAAGAAGAGCACTGAGCAGACTCCAAAAGAAAAAGTAGAAAGTGAGTCAGCAGTCGCTCTAGAAGTCCCACCAAGCTCCTCAAGGAAGACAAGGAGTTCTATAAATCTTATTGAGCAACCCAAGCCCTCTTCTACCAAGAAACCAGAAGCCACTCCATCCAGTGAAGGAGGGAAAAGAAAGAAAACCAAGGCCATAGGAATCCACAAAAGCACAAAAGATGATGAGGAGACGGAAACAGATGAAGAAGTGAAAGAAATAAGATTCAAGAAAGCCAGAAATTCAAAGACTTTTGAAGACCAACCTCCCAGAAGCAATAAAGCCAGAAAAAAGAAAGCAATTGGTAAGGTTGCTGTCTATTGATGAAATTGTAAAAACAATCACCGTTCATGGAAATTTAAAGCCCATCAGAGTTTACTATGATAATTTTGATCAAGCAAATAAGAAAATTTTGGAAGATGCCACCATCCTGTATTTGAAGAAATTCAATAGAGCCCTATTGAAAATCTTACAAGAACTTCCTAAAAGTTTAAAGAAAGTATTGGAAATGAGAAAAGAAGTAGCTAAGGCTAAAGATCTAGAACTCAGAGAGTATGTCCTCTCTATACTATGTCCTGTAATGACCAATAAAGAAGTAGCTAAAATTCTCAAAGAAGTCAAAGAAAAATTTAGAAGCAAAGTCCAGATGAACAAGCTAATGCTTGGTGAAACTGAGGAAATTGTAAAGGAAGTAGAGGAAATTCTGAGAAAGGCTTTAGACAAAGATAAATACTATATTGTTTTAGAGAAACAAGTTGAAGAAGACAATCCTCCAGCTCTGGAACAAGAATCTCCATAAGAAGAAACTAACAAGAGAATTAATGACCAGATTACTACTCTAGATCCTCCAGAATTAACCTATGAGGAGACTAATGATGGACTTGAGTCATCAAATCTAAATATTGGAGAAGTTCAGGAAGAGGAACAAGTCAATCAGGAGGACATAGAATTGATAGACATAATAGTTGATGCAGGAGTAACTCCTCCACATGATCACTCTAGAAAAGAAGAGGATATTGCTACCACATAGAGCCCTCTAGATCAGGTAGCAAGTGGTGAGAAAACAAGAATAAGTCCCTCTGGAGAGAACACAGAGAAGAATAAAAAAGAGAAAGAGGAAGAAAAAGGAAAGAAGGACAAGGCAGAAGAAGATGGTGTAAATGTTGAAGCACCTAAAGAAGATACTGAGAAATCAGATGAACAAAAGGATGGTTCTAAAATTATTGTAAGAGACACAACAAATGTAGTAAAAGGTCTTCTTGAAAAAGAAATGATTAAACTTGATGAGCTTGAGCTACTCCAAGGTCTAGCCAATCCAGATGCTCTCTCTCTAATTCAATTGATGAAAATAGCATCATTCACCCAAGTAAAGGCTAGAGAAAAGATGTTAAAGTTCCACATGGAGGACAATGAGCTACTAGACCTTGCAACCAGAATTTTGGAAAAGTTAATGCTTTCCTACCAGAGGAGTCCATCTGATTCTCCCTCTAGACATCTGAAAAACCTTGTAAGTTCTGTAAATACTCATTTTGAGTCATTTGAGAAATCTACAGAGACAAAAGTCAGAAATGAGTTTTTGAATAAGAGATTAAGTGAAATTAAGAGTCTAATAGGGTATGACAGGACTATACTTGCCATCAGTATAAAGAGTATTCAAAATGCTCTAAGTGATGGAAATGATATATATAAATTTTGTCTATCCTGGCCCAAAGTAAGTGAGGATATTGAGAAGATAAAGGAACAAGAACTGAAATTATCAAATCTATCCAACAATTTTGATCCTCTAACTATTTCACCCATAAGTTAGGAATGTCAAGTAATTATCTTGACAGATGAGATTAAGAGAATTGTTAAAGAGAAAGGCAACATTATGAAGAGAATGTGTGAGCTCTGGGGATTGATTGCCCTTAAGTTAGAGACAATGTATAATGCCCTTTCTGAAGCTCAGACTGCAGTTCAGACCAGTGACCCATCAGATCTATCAAAGGCAAAAGCATATTCATTTTTGTTGAGCGGGCACATCTCAATTTTGGATGGAATGAAGAGTACTTGGGCCTCTGAACTTGTGCAAATAAAAACCAGTTTTGCAGACATTGTCAAGTTTATGTAAATAAGACTTAATGATTAATTGTACATATGCGGCAATATATACAAATTTTATGGAGAATTTTGGCTTGCAGATCCCACCCTTTGCCATTGATGTCAAAGGGGTAGTGAAGAGAAGTTAAAAATGAGGAATCTAGCAAAAGGAGGAGCTTCAAAACTAATAGAGAAGCATAAGTGTACAGAGTAAGGGGGAGCTACATTAGACACTTAGTCATTTTTCACTAAGTGTTGCCATCAATGCCAAAGGGGGAGATTGTTGGAAAGAGACACTACTTTGTATTGATAGGTGTTGTCATTGATGGCAACTAAGATCATCCCAATCATCCGCATAACACAATTTGTTCATACTGGAAGTCAAAATCAGAATTTGTCTAAGTCTGGGCAGTTAGGAACAGAGCAGTAGCAAGGTCTAGTATCTTGGTCTGGATCTCTCTGGTGGAAAGGCATGGTTTACTATGGATCTAAGGTAGTTAAAAGTATTTTCAAGACACTCTAATTCCAAAGTTTTATCCTCTAGTGATGAAGGATTCAAAAGATATTATCTTTTGAGTATCGGGTTTCAGTTTGACAGAACAAATAGAAGAAGAATAGGTTGACTTTATGAATGATCTTAATTCCAGATGTATAGAAGTTGTTCATTGGGCAAATGGTGATGACTAGTAATAGTGGCTGACCTAATTGATGATTTGTGAGTGCAAGTTTTGGTCCGCATCTCATATTATGTATGGATCTAGCCGACAAAGCAAAGTACTCAACAGAGTTTTAAATGTTTTTGAAGCTGACTGATAACATGATTGTAGATCATGTTGCGGATATATATAGCTGATGGAATTGGATGATTTTAGTGTGTGTGGTGTATACTAATAAGGCGTATGTGAGAAGAGTAGAAATCCAAAGTGTGAATGAAGGTAGAACAGTAAGAAGAGTAGAGCAAAGATGAAATGTGTAAGATTGGTTTTTTGTACTTAACTGGAACTGAAACTCTTGCATGGTAGATGCTATTAATTAGTTCAAATCTTTGTCATTCTCTTATAATATTTCCATAGGAAATGAGCCTCCATTTGAGCAGTGACCTCTAGGCAGTGAGCCTGAATGCATGTGCATTCCATTTGTAAAAATACTTTTAACAGGGTATTAATTTTTGTGGGTTAAGCCCCATCGTGGTTTTTCCCTTAACCGGGTTTCCATGTCCAAAATCTTGGTGTCAAATGTGTTGATTATGTTTTTGCTTCTGTGTTAATATCATATGCTTTAATATTTGCATCATTAATCAAATTGATAATAGAGAAAGAAGTTTAAAAGAAAAGAAAAGATTAATTTTGGAGACAACTGATTCACCCCCCCTCTCAATTGTCTGGGTTAATTCCAACATATTAATAGAAACTAATTGCAAACCACAAGTGGACATGATCACAATTGTAGTAGTGACTTGGTCAGAACCACAACCATGGTAGTGTACACCAACAATGAGCACTTCAAATTTAGAATCTAAACTGAACAGTGGCCATATTAACTTCTAACATGTGCAAGAATTATTCTACGGTATAGAAGAAACTTGATGTTCACAAAATTCTCTAAAAGGGAGTTGTAAATTGAGTTTAAAGAATATGGTTTTGGGAAATTGGAGAATAAGAGAAATATTGTAGAGATAGTTCATCTATGCATTAGAGAACTCTCTCTCTCTCTAGCTCTCTCTGTCTCTATCCTTTTCTCTCTCTCTCTCTCTTATATATAATGTCTCCCTTATCGACAAAGCGAATGGAAACAAGAAAATTAAGACATGCAAAGAGGGATGAGGATATAAATTGGGAGGATGAAATGGAAACAAGATAAAACTAAGTCCATTGGATGGGAAGAATAATGAGAGGAGAGGTGGAAAATAGTAAAATAGGGAAAAATTGGTGGGATCTAAAGGGAAATTGGAAAGGAAAAGGAAAACTAGGAAATCTAGGAAAATAATTTAACTAGGAGGTAGATAGGTTAGAGAGAGAGATAGAGGGTTAGGGGCATTATTTAGGGTTTGAGTTTAGTATTGCTCAAGTTTAGAGTTTAGGGTTATATATATATATATCTGTCTCCCTTATCGACAAAGCAAATGGAAACAAGAAAACTAAGACATGGAAAGAGGGATGAGAATATAAATTGGGAGGATGAAATGGAAACAAGATAAAAGTAAAGTTCATTGGATGGGGAGAATGATGAAAGGAGAGGTTGAAAATAGTAAAATAGGGAAAAATTGGTGGGATCTAAAGGGAAATAGGAAAGGAAAAGGAAAACTAGCAAATCTAGGAAAATAATTTAACTAGGAGGTAGATAGGTTAGAGAGAGAGACAGAGGGTTAGGAGCATTATTTAGGGTTTATGAGTTTAGTATTGCTCAAGTTTAGGGTTTAGGTTTTAGGGGAATTATTTAGGGTTTAGGGTTTAGGGTTTAAAGAGAGATAGAGAGAGGGGACTGATAGAGATTGAGAGAGATAGAGGAGATAGAGGGGAGAGATAGGGAGATAGAGAGTGAGAGACATGTCCAGAGACATAGAGAGAGAGAGATTGAGAGGTAGAGGGAATGATAGAGATAGGGAGATAGAGGTTTAGGGTTTCTTGGGTTTAGGGGCATTATTTAGGTTTTAGGGTTTATGGTTTTGGGTTAGGGGTTGAGGTTTAGGGTTTAGAAAGAAATAGAGGACCAATAGGGAGATATAGAGGAGACCAAGGGGAGAGATAGGGAGATAGAGAGTGAGGGACATGGCAAGAGACATAGGGAGAGATATTGAGAGATTGAGGGACAAAGGTGTTATGGAGATAGAGGTTTAGGATTACTTGGGTTTAGGGGTTTGGGCTTTAGCGTTTAGGGGTTTGGGGTTTCTCGAGTTTAGGGGTTAGGGGTTAGGGTTTAGAGGCATTATTTGGGGTTTATGGTTTATTGTTTAGGGTTAGGGGTTCATGTTTAGAGCTTTAGGGTTTAGGGTTTATAGAGAGAGAGGAATGATAGGGAGATATAGAGAGACTAAGGAGAGAGATAGGGAGATAGAGAGTGATGTACATGCCAAGGACATAGGGAGAGAGATTGAGAGGTCAAGGGATGATAGGGATAGGGAGATAGGAAGATAGAGGTTTAGAGTTGATTAGA